>OY282558.1:370675297-370737797 GCA_958295665.1 Tipula vernalis
ATCAGTTCAAATGTTGATTTCAATCAGGGCAGACGTCTTTTTAAAAATTATACAAAAAAAAATTTTTTTTTTTTTTTTTTTGTTTTTTATATATATCAAAAATTTCATTGTTCTTCTCTAAAGGAAGAGTCTAATTAAACTCTTACAAGTATATTTATTTTGTCAGTGGACAGCGTGGAGCTTCACTCAATAATATTGCTGGTGATTGCACATTAGTTAGAGTCTCTAACTCATGAATAAAAGACATTGTTCAACGGAATTGTTATCAATTGGCCTTGATTTAGATCAATCGGTGAAGAAAATCAAATCGTACCCTACTGAACGATAAGTTAAAGGAGAAGAAAGCCGAATTCTTCTCATACACTTTGGATGAGAATAAAACTTCTCGATACATTCTATTTGGTCTACCATCCCTTCCAGTTGATGAAGTATATCAGAGATACAGGGCTCACTCCGTCAAAATTGTCCAAAGTTGCTTCAAAGAACAGATCTGACGACAGCGCTCTATATTTTGTTTCTTTTCTAAAAAGTACTACATTAAGTCACTTAAGAAATCACAAATATATTGGTAACATTGCGTGTTCATGGGACTTACCTCACAAAAGACCGGAGCGACTCACCCAATGTTTTAATTGCTTCATGTTGGGTCACACATCTTCGAATTGCAACGTGAAACCAAAGTGTAAATTTTGCAGCCTTACACACCTGGATGATACAGATTGTCCGAACAAAGAAACCGAATCTCAATATAAGTGTGCCAATTGCGGTGGAAATCACACAGCCAATTCAGCGTTATGCCCAAAGCATAGTGTATTTCTGCGACTTAGGGATCTTGCCAACGTCAACCATAAAAAACACGAGCTTATTTATTTTCCCGACAAATACGATATTGATGTTATGCTAATCACAGGAACCTTTTCAAAGCCGGGGGATTCTTTTAACATCCCTTGATTTCAGATATATTAGAAATGATCGTTCGATCCAAATTGGCGGTGGAGTTGCAATTATCATTAAAAACTCAATCAAACACTTAGTTCTCTCTATATTAGCATTGCAAAGTATAGAAAATATATCTATTCTGGTATCCACGCCCAATTTAACGTTAAAAATTAGTTGCTGTTATGTTCCGTATTCAAACCATCCAAACTTCAGAAGTGATCTTAGTAGGATTACCAATTCTAACTCACCTTATTTACTTGGAGGAGATTTTAATTTTCGTTATTCCTATTGGAATTATAGTAGATCTAACAAGGGTGGACGTATTCTCTACGATTTCCTAATGTCCAGGTCAAATTGCGTCTTACTTTTCCCAGACACTCCTACATTCCATCGTTCTAATGGGGCCAATAGCACACTAGATTTTTATTTGGCTAGCCCCTCGTGCCCCGTTGGCTTCGTTGTAACAAACAATGAGATGAACTCTGACCATCTCCCTGTTCTGTGTTTCATCAATACAGAAACTTTGCACTCCATCGCGACTTCAAAGACAAATAACTACAAACTAGCAGATTGGTCTTCTTTTAGAAACTTTATTGAGATAAATTCAATACCAATTGATTTTGAAGACCAAGAAGTAAATACAAATAAAATTGATGAATCCATCAATCAATTCACAGATTGCATTCAACAAGCGGCAAATATCTATGTTCCCACTACATCTTCATCATCTAAATATCAACTTATACTCTCGGATGAAGTGCTATCTTTAATCAAACTGGGCAATGTTAGGCGGATACAATGGATGAGAAAACGTGACCCGTTCTTCAAGAATATCGTTAAGCTATTAAATCAGGTTATAAGGCAAAAAATATATGAAATAGTTAACGTTAAATGGCAACATAAACTTGAATGTCTCGTCAAAGGTTCTAAACCTTACTGGCAAGCAATTAAACATGTAAAAAAAAAAAAATTTATGCGATTCCAACATTAAACAATCCCCAAGACAATAGCAAAATAATTGTCACTTCAGATAAATGTAAAATTCTTGGCAATTTTTTCCAAAAATCATAGGAATCTCATCTGGTGTTACAGAATCCGATGATATCCGCCAAGATATTTAGTGTATTATCGATTCCATTGAACTTGATGTGTCTAAGTTTAATGTATCAATTGGAGAGGTTAAATATATTATAAAATCCAGTCGCCCATTCAAAGCTACAGGCCCAGATAAAATTCCAACCATTCTAATAAAACATCTCCCGGAATCGGGGTATGTCTATCTGACCCAATTATTTTTCAGCTGTTTTAAGCTTTCCTATTTTCCCAATTCGTGGAAAACGGCCAAGGTGGTGGCGGTTCTGAAAACTGAAAAACCCTTGTCAGATCTCAATAGCTACCGAGCTATCAATCTACTGGACTGTTTAAGTAAAATTTTTGAATGCGTTATCATAAACAGGCTCAATGACCACATCGAATCCAATGGAGTGCTAATTCCTCAACAATTTGGTTTTCGTCACCAGCATTCCTCAATACATCAGGTTAAGCGTATTATTTAACATGTCAAAGATGAAAGATAATCAAATAAATCCACAGGTATAGTGCTTCTGGATCTTGAAAAAGCTTTCGATTATGTTTGGATTAAGGGTCTATTACATAAACTATTCCAATTAAAATTCCCGTTATTTTTGATCAAAATGCTAAAATCCTACTTTGAAGATAGAAAATTCTACGTACAGATTCTGAATTCGACTTCGTCTTTAATGCATACTTACTCGGGAGTTCCACAAGGTTCTGTGATTAGTCCCATTTTGTTTTGTATTTTTTTTGAATGATGTTCCTCGGATTGAGGGTTGTGAAGTTGGTTTTTTTTGCTGATGACACAGCCATATATACCTCGGATACTCACTCTCACGATATAATTTTTAGACTAAACACATATTTGAATTTGCTTGCACTTTATTTCAAAAAATGTGGTCTTAAGCTTAATGCTAATAAATCTCAAGCTATTTATTTCTCGCGATGTAGATTACCTTCTAAACTTCTCCAGACAAATGTAATCATTAATGGTCACTCATTAAACTGCGAGAAGCAGGTTAAATATCTGGGTATACTCTTGGATCAAAAAGTCAATTTCCAAAATCATGTTAATTTTGTAGTCAGTAAAATCTCAAAATTATTTTTTACATTATATCCATTGCTAAATAAAAAAAGTACATTTTCATTTAATAATAAAATGCTACTTAATAAATCAGTAATTCTGAGTGTATTTTGTATGGTTCACCATTATGGGTGTATGCGGCCAACACTCATATCAAAAAATTACAAGTTATGCAAAATAAGTTCTTAAAACTTATATTGAATGTTCCTAAAAGATATCGCACCAGAAGATTACACTCTGAAACGAATGTCAAAATGATAAAAGAGCTTCCAATTGATCATTACAACAAGTATAATAGTAAGCTTCCATTTATTGAAAATACATTGATAAATAATTTACATAATCCTTTATATAATTGTAAATAGTTAAGTTATTTATTTATTTTAAAATTAGATTTAAGTAAAATTAAGTTCATGCTACATCTTGTAACCTTTAAATATATTATCTTTTATAAGGCTTAGGTCACTAGTATATAACTAACCACAAAGAATTCCGTAGTAAAGTTCATGTACTATATCTCGGAAAACGCATTGTAATTTTTGTTTAAATGAATTCATAATATATATATATATATATACATATATATATATATATATATATATATATATATATATATATATATATATATATATATATATATATATATATATATATATATATATATATATATATATATATATATATATATATATATATATATATATATATATATATATATAATATATATATATATATATATATATATATATATATATATATATATATATATATATATATATATATATATATATATATATATATATATATATATATATATATATATATATATATATATATATATATATATATATATATATATATATATATATATATATATATATATATATATATATATATATATATATATATATATATATATATATATATATATATATATATATATATGTATATATATATTAAATATTTTTTAATTTGTTTTGTAACCAATTGCATTTTGAATTTTGCATTCAAATAGGAAGTGGGAAAATAAAATAGTACAACAAGGAATTTATGGTGCCAGATTATGGAGCATTCTGTAAAATAGTTTTGCCAGTTACAAGTAAAGAAAATAAATTATTGATTATTTTATTCTATCATGACATTGCATTGTCTATTATTTTTGTATCGTGACAGTTTATATTTGCCGGACTGTTGTAAATTTACTATTCATAGATTTAAAATTATGATTTGAAACATATGTAGTTCTGCAAGGCTTAATGGCGATTACCGTAAACATAGTGAAATAAAAAAAACAAATAATGTATCAATAAATTGATTTGTACAGCGCAGAAACAAACTATAAACACTATATTTTATTAAATATCTTTATGAATTAAAAAAAAAACTATCCGTGATGATAAGTTGTCCAACTTATTTAGATTTAATATAATAGTCCCCCAGAGATACAAATTTTCTAACTTTGTCCTTTTTTAATTCAACTTTACCTAAAAGGAACCTAAATAACTTCAACATCAGTGTTTTACTTTAATATTTGAAATTAAAATTAAGAGCGTAATACATTAAAGTTATTTAAGGATAACTATTATCACCCTTTCCCAAGAAAAAGTGCGTATTCTTAAACTAATAAGTTTTTATTAAGATATGGTAGTTTAATGTTTATTTAATACCAATAAGCCCTAGAGGTTTGTTTTTTTTTAAGATTATAATTAATTATTCAAGAATATCTGAATAGCAAGAAAACGTATTTGGTTAGGAGTTTATAGTTTTAAATTACAATTACTTGGAAGTATAGTACAAACGTAAATAATACATAATCGAGCATATATCAGATAATCATAAATATAATACTTTGTTATCAGACTAAATTGTTTTTCACCAAAAATAAAATTTGTAGAATATTTAATTTTTATTCATATAAATCATACAAATTGCAATCTACATGCAAAATAATAGAAAATGGTATGGGATTAAAATATGCATAGGTACAGTGTTACGCATTGTTCTAATCATTATTTATTATACTCGTACATTATATATTGACGATAAACAAAAACAAACTTCAATTGATTTTATTAAGTGCTTTATGTGTACGAGTAAATATCGTAGACTATAAACAGAGGATATTCGTATCGTACTTACCTACATATATCAGTTTAATTTTAGTGTAAATAAAACACTGTTTAGTAATAATTAGGTGCAGATATTTTTATAGGCACTTGATAAAATAACAAAAATGCTAAAAATTGATTTCAATTATTCTTCTATACTCGCCGCCCAAACAGCATATGACGTAGTGCCCCCGTGAAATATTATTTATTAGTTTAAGTTATCGCAACTTTAACATTCACAAAAAAAAAAAAAAAAAAATCCAGATGGTTCAAAATTCTTGCGATACTGAAAATTTATAAATGAATGTGTACTCGTAGTATCAAGAAGTGGTGGCACAAAATAATTTAATTACATAAAACATATTTATGGTAAATAATTTTTTTTTTTTTTTTTTTTTGATCTGTTCGATCAAAATCCAATTTTTTCGTAATACATCTATTCTCGTTCATACAAGTATGTAGATGTATTTGTGGATAAATTAAACATCAATGAGAATTTCTTTTTTTTTTTTTTTTTGAATGGATAAATTGAAAATTGGAAAATTTCAATTGGAAAATAATATTTGTTTTTTGCTTTCAATAAAAATTTCAACTGATTACATCTGTTACCTATAAATGAAAAATTTGATTTTGAATAGCTGAAATTTCCAGACATCAGTTTTATCACAAATTGCGTTTTATTGTTTATTGACATTGATTTGCGCGATTTTATGAATTTTAGTAATGATTTGAGAGATTTAATAAGATTTTTGAATACACATGCAGTTTTGAAGTGAAATACTCCGTCAAACAAAGAATGTCTGGTGCCTTTATCTAAAATATTTATTCTAATGACGTTCTCGCAAATTTATATCGAGTTCATTATTTTGTGATAAGCGATACTCAACAAAATGTGCAGTTTACATTTATGCCGATTGTGTTGCTGCGAAACTAACTTTTATGTACTGCGGCTTACCTCTTAAACCATTTCCTCTTAAAAGAAAAACTCTTACTTTATTTTATAGAGGTGGCTGTAACATTATGTTAAACACAGATGCATTATTACTTTTGTACATAATCATTACAGGCAGTTCCGAAAAGTTGATCGTATTTATTTCAAATTTACTAACGGACACTAAAATCGAGAAGGAAGCTATTTCGCTAATTGTTGATGTTTAAATATTTCATCAGTACCATAAACCGCTTATCAAATTTTCAATTCAAATAAACAGTTGAACATGACAATTCAACGTTTACCATTGCTTCAATGGGTGTTGCGTTAATAAGTTATAACTTTACTATTCGATATAGGCTAACCAGCTGGCTCCGAAAAGCAGATCCGTCGATACTTCCAATGGCTGTGCGAAAGATATTGTTAAGAAGGAATAGCCGTCTTTCAAAATTGTTACCTTGTTTTCGCCGAAAGTTGTCTTTGAATATAGTGACAAAGCCCTTACAAGCAAAGAGGCCCTATTAGTTAGGGGTAGGAGGTAATTTTCTCGAGTCTCCAATACTAAAGGGCTCCACATTTTACACCTAACCATATAAGCTTGAATTAATAATTTTAGTCGAAATCCTAATTATTCAATCGTCTAGCAAGCAAACAATTTATATATGAAAGAATCAAAATATTTGGACCCAAACAAAATTTGAGAAAAAGCTAAATTAAAAGGAAAGTTTGCTTCTTAAAATGGATCAAGCTGTAATATTTCTCGACTCGCAATTGGCTAGCTTGTCGAGTATTAGCCCATTGTCAGCCACAAGATATTTATTCTACAAATTCAAACTAAGCATGTTTTCCAAAACAAAAGATAGTTTCTAAACTTTATATAGATCAGTATAGTGTCCATCAATATTCGGCATGCTCAAAAAGTTTAAAGTATCGATTCCGTAGCTGTTTCACAACCCGTTTGCTGTTTCATAACCAGTTTTGCATATGTCATTTCAGCGATGATGCGTTTTTATAAATATTTAAACAAATAAAATTGCCAGATCGGAGGAGTTTAAAAACCTCGCATGATTCACTATTTAGTTTTACAGTCAGATAAATACTATTAGAGATAAGTTTGATAACATTTAAAATATTAGTATTAGTAGCGCTGATATCGTTCAGTTTAACGTTAAATTTAATGGTGCCCATAAGTTTCTTTCTGTCTCAAAGTCATTTTTTTGTGGAAGATTTTAATAAGGTCTTGAGAGCGAAGACAAATAAAAAGCTAATCGTTCTTTGTGACGAAAACAGCTGCCGGCAGATGAGGAATATCTTTTTATGATTGCTTCGCATGGGTTAAAGTCTCTGATAAATAAGGGCACTCGAATAGCTAATAATTATTCTACTTGTTTAGATCATGTCTACCTAAGACATGGCACTAAATTTAATTGTGTGCTTGCAAATGTCCTCCGTATTTAAAATTCGCCTAATTCTAGTTACCCAAACGTTGATCATTTACTAAAATCAACGTTTGGCAAGGTGTATTTCTCAAAATTATTCTCTGACTTGGATCATGAAAAATAGTTCTCAATGTCACAAAATTCGATTTAAAAATCTGGTTTTGATGATTCGTAACATGGTTCGAAATTGTGTTCCAACGTCTTTTTATTGCCCAGAAACGAATAGCAAACCAAAGCTTACACCGTTATTTCGATCTTTAGAATTTTTCCCGTTGAGACATTTATTCGTTTGGAATGTTATGAAGGTTTTTATATAATGAGAATGATTGGTAATGAAACATGTGCTGGAACAATGAAGTATAACCTGAGGAATAAACAACATATTCATCTTGAAAAATTCACTATTACTAATTTTCAGAATTCCTTTTTAATTTAGGGTCCAAAAAATTTAGTGAACTGCTAGAAGAATTAAAAACAAGCGAGAACTTTAATACGTTTACAACGCGTGTAGAGGCTTTCCTTTTAAGATGTAACATTTTACTATTTGGGGGTATTATTCTTTAGTGTATATACTTAGAAGTTAAACTATATTGATTGTATTTGTTTTATAATTAATAATAATAATAATTTAAATAATTAACTTTTACATAAACTATATTCTTACGATAGTCGCCAGATTGTTGTTATTATGTTAAATAAATAAATAAAATATTCGAAGGATGCCAAAGGACCTGGCAAAGGACCAGATGCGGTATGTTATCGGGTCTGGGAGTACCAGTCGAAAATATTTCAATCAAAACTCGACAAACGCTTCAGTTAAAAAATTTTCCATATAAATTCAGTGACTAAAACTACATTGAAAAAGGAACGTCAGTCAGTAATAAAAAATCTCGATTTGTCGGCTAGAAAACTATTTGTCTGACTCTTGAATATCTGGACTAAACAACCTCCCTGAAAGTTATTTCTGCCACAAATTGTTAGACAGGAATACCTTTTGGTAGGTTTGCTTAAACAAAGAAACAGAAAATTTTTATGGAACAGGAAAATTTTATTTTAAAATATTTTAGAAAAGGGAAATTACATTTGAAAATTAAATTGATTTTTTTAATTGAATCTCTATTTTCCAAAATATTTTATACACATTTCAATCTAACAAAATATTCATGTCACCATTTTCAAAAATTTTGTTTAGAATACCTTGTTTAGAAGAACCCCAGACGAAATAAAAATGTCTGGCTTGAATACTGTTTTACTGTTTTGATTGAACTACCTTCTGAAAAATCATTTCACACTAAACATATTTTGACCGTTAAGACATGTTAAATCCTTTCGTTTTGACTACAGTTCCTAAAAGTTTTTGACTAGAGCTCCGGAGCCCGAAAAACAATTGTACGAAGGGATTTGAATCAAAAAACAAACCAACCAAAAGGAAGGGGAAATAAATAATCCCAAAAATTAAAATTTGCCTTATTAAAAATTAAGACCCCATTCAATTTTTGTTAATTACAATATGAAACGAAAAGAAAGCTACATAATTTCTTATCATCCTTCCGCCGAAAGGACCAATGCTAAGCGGCTTTGGTAGTTTTTTATTTTTGTGGGGAGTACTCTATCTTAGTATGAGTATATATAATTATTCTCATACCAAAATAGAGAACTCCCCAAAGCCGCTTAGCATTGGACCCTTTGCGCAAGGATTACTTTTTGAAAAGTACTTACAGAATTTTTTTTTTTTTGGAACTGAAATTCCTTTTTGAAAGAAATTTTATTCATAAGATTTCTAAGATACATTTTAAAACCATTGATCGAAATTGCCTTTCGATTTTTTAATAAAATATTTTTGAGTGGCATTCCGAAGCCCTTGTCATCATGTCTTCCTGATGGATCTAAGCTCAAATTATATGGAAGGTATAGTGAAAAATTGGGATGTCTTTAATTAATATCATGAACAATTTATTTTGTTAAAATTAAAACGGGAGTAATATTTATTGTTAATTAAAATGAGCCATAAACTGCTGCTATCCCAATTCCCCTTATACCTATAAAATACCCTGCAAGCAAGAGTACTTCAAATGTTCCACCATAGCTACTGGGGATCACGCATACAACAAATGACTCGTCGAGATTGTTGCTAACCACCACTTAACCGATACAATGAAAAAGTAGCTGCAAAAAAAAAAAAACATCCACACCGATAATATATAAGTTTGTCAACCAACACATTATTCACATCTGAAGCAACCATTAGCACTCTGCACACAATCTTTGCCATTAAAGGTTTGAACAAACCGGTATGTCTAACAAAAGAACGACTTTTGTTTCTCGTGACTTTCAAGATTATTGTCACCGAATTTCAATATATTACTGGCTAGCATTGGTTTTAGCTGTCTCAGTCAAAGTGGCGCCATTTATTTCTTAGTGTGGAAAAATTAATAACTAAAAATCGCAAATTTGGTCGCAAATGAGACGACACTATTCATATTTTTTAAGAATTTTAATTTGTCTGTTTTTTATCAGTTAATTTTTCGGCATTTTTTATAGACAAATATATTAATTGTTCATGGCAATCCCAATATTTTCGATTTGGTAAATCAGAAAAATACAGAGGCCAATCGCTCATAACATATCTACTGAAAAAACGTAGAAATATATTCCCACCTCCCCGTAATTATGGCTGAAGGCCCAAAGAGTTATACCAATGTATTACTCTGCAAAATGAGAAGAAATGAGAAAATATTGGGATTGCCATGAACAATTAATATGTTTGTCTATAAAAAATGCCGAAAAATCAACTGACACTTTTCATGTATCTGTCAAAATATCGATTAACTGCATTGTTCAGAAAAATCATCAGCTGAATTTTATAGTGACACGTCATATAAAATGATGCTCTCCGCCGCCCAATCGAGCGAGCAAAAACACACTGAAATCGAGATAATCCGGAACAAAATTAAAGTCGGGTAGCTAGTGATCGCGCGGTAATACCTCAAGGAATAAAAAATGTTGTTATTAGAACACAATTTATTAAAAAAAAACACATATTTTACCATTTGTGTCAAACTAAGATCCAACTAGTTTGTGTTGATTCCGCGTGCAAAAGAGACGACACCCCTTTAGGACAGCTTTCTTCGCCTGAATGCAAAATATAAAATTGTACACCAGCGTTTTAAGAGGAAACCCCCGCCCTGAAGTGAAGTTTTCAAGAATGGCAATAAAACTATACTGCTACTATGCTACTATTCTGCATTACATTTGAGGCAAATAATAAATAACTTCGGACAACTATGTGGGCCGAGTTTTTTTTTTTTTTTTTTTTTAATGTAACATCTTTTTTCTTATGCGCGATAGGAAAACTGTTTATTCATTTTAAATGATCGTTAAATAGGTATCTGGGTATCTTTTAGCATTTACCTGCAGATATATTCTAAAAATAATTGTTGAAGATCTGAACATTATGAAGAAGAATTCAACCGAAAAACAAAATACACAAACTTAGATAAATTTGTTAAATTTAATTATATTTTGAAACTTAGATTGTTCGCAATCCTTATAATGTCACAATCCCAATAATTTGTTTACTTACTTTTAACATTTTTCACTGGTTTTTAAAATTATTTTGCGTAACTCATTAATTTGTAGATTAATTTAATAGTTCAATTTTATTGTATATGAATCCTAGATAAGTTTAAGGCATCTACTTGTTGTCAGGTGTCGCTTAATAGCATAATATTGTTACGTTTTTGCCTTGTCAATCAAGGTTCGTATAAACACAGGTAATAAACACAGTTTATTAATAAAAATTCACAAAATCGCTTTATATAAATTATTCTCAAATTTTACTGTACACTTATAATTTATATTTCGCACTAAAACACTTTTTAAATCACTATTTAATTCCTTTTTAATCTTCACACTGTCGCTTACCAAATACTACTAATCCAATTCGACTTCGTTCGCTTTTTTTTATAAACAAACCAAAATTCTAGAAAGCTCATGACTTTTCCAGTTAGAATAGCGTAGAAACATTTAGAACAATTTTTATCATGGAAAATTCCATTTTAGTACAGTTAGACATTGAGCTATTAATTTAACTTATTCTATTACACACTAGGTGTCACCATCACAATAGAAATTATTGTGACGGTGACATCTACTGTGTGATAGAATAAGTTAAATTAATAGCTCAATGTCTAACTGTACTAAAATGGAATTTTCCATGATAAAAATGTTCTAAATGTTTCCACGCTATTCTAACTGGAAAAGTCAAGAACTTTCGAGAAGTTTGGTTTGTGTATATAAATAGGCGAACAAGATCGAATTGGATTATTCGAATTTGTAACGCGAAAGTGTAAACTTGTAAGAATAAGTAGTATTTGGAAAGCAACAATGTGAAGATTAAAACATTATTTATAAAGTGTTGTAGTGCGAAATAAAATTTATAAGTGTACAATAAAATTTGATGATAATTTATATACTAAGGTAATCAGTAAAGTGATTTTGTGAATTTTTATCAATAAACTGTGTTGTAATAATTCTTGTGTGAAATAAATACATTCGTTGGTGATATATTAAATTAATTTTGTATTATTCACAATTCAGTAATACGAATCTTGATTGACAAGGCAAAAACGTAACATTTAACAATTGTAAATAGCTTATAAATCAGAGATGGCATTAGACAATAGTTGTTGAACTTGTGTTTAGTGGTTTACAGTTTGGAAAGAAAATAAGTTGCGCAAACTTGGAATTTTTATTTTTTTCATTTTATAATCAAGAAAACTATTAGAGTTTATATACACGAACAAGTTAAATAAATAGAACAAACTGTGATTTGTTTGTAAAATTTAAACCAGCATTATTAGTTGTTTTGGAGATACCACTTTGAGAATTTTGACCCTGCTACCATTAGGACACGACATATTTGGTCTCACATAATTTGAACCCCGGCTTTATACACGGAATACCCGTTAAAACAGTTTTTTTTGTGCTGGCCCACGCAATCAGAATCGGCCACTTACTAAACAATTTATAGTTGATGGAGGCATTGGAGTTTATCCTGCGATTGGCACTAAGCAAACATAGTGAATCGAATTTTTTTTTTGTTTTTTTTTTTGTTTTTTAAGGGTGGGTGTTTGTTGCCCAGAGCACTGCAAAAATTGAGATCTATATCCCTGATAAACACCGCTACCTTATGCATATACAGTGGGTCGGCAGTTAGGCCACCGGATTATTATGGATGATAGCATCGCATGTGAATAGTAGGTGGGGGTTATAGATGTGTTCATCTTCATCACCATATGATGAAAAATCCCTTTCGTATCCCGCCCCTGTCGGGATTCGAACCCGGTACCTCCCGATCTCAGTGCTGCAGCTTTAACCTCTGCGCCGTTTAGCCGGTTAGTGAATCGAATTAGTGCTTATAATAAATCTTAAACCAAGTTCTTTAGCAGAATTTATATGGTACAGTCATCTATGTTTCATTTAGAAAACGCTTGTCGAGGTTTTGGTTGAGTCATCAAAGACTACTCGAACCATTGTAGTATCTCTGGTTTCTTTAATCATTGCATGCTGTGGCAAATAGTATAAATGCTAATCATTTAAAGTGTCACGTTGAGGAATTTCCACTATATGTCCCATTTTAATATATTCTCCGGTTTGCTGAACGTACTGTCCCTTTAATGTTGTTAAGACTGGCATACGTCTCTACTTCATACAGAGGAAAAAGAAATTTTTTTTGCGAAAATTCCAAACGCTCAAATAATTTGAAATTTTTTTATCGTTATAAAATACCATGACCACCATGGTGTTTATACCTATGCTCGCTTTTATGATTTCCGAATTTAAATCCAATATTCCCTTCGATTGCTATGTAAACATATTTTAAATTTTTTTTTCATTTACTTGTTTTCTATATTGTCATGTACAAACATATATATCTCTTGCGAGTTGGTGTGTGTACATGTATTATGTATGAGATGGAATATTTGCGTTATTAAAATGTTCAATCTGGAATATTCTGTTTTTCTTTCTGGTATCATTGGCTTAAATTAACGCGTGATATTTGCTCTGAGTGGGGATAAAACCGATCGGTGTATTAGACATGAATCCGATGCGGCCGTACAGATAAGTATGTACATGTGTTCGTCATCGTTGTTCGTCTTATTCGTTGTATTTGTGTACATAAAAAACATACATGTCAATAAAGATTTTACAATAATAAAAAATAAAAAAAAAAATGATGAACGATGTGCACAAATACAAGGAGTGGGACGAACAGCGATGCGAAGTAGAAAATAGGAGGGGGAAATTTTCTGATTTTTTTGATGTAAAATATTTTTTTTGATTGAATGGTCTAGTTTTGATTTTAAAATAAATTGGTTCTCGACGGCCAATTATAAAATTGTGAGTGCAAAGTCTTCTTGTGTGGGAAAGTTACCGCATTATAAGAAAATAAAAAATATACATTTATATATATGTATATATATGTATATGTATAAGAAAATTATTAATTAATATTATAAATATATAATAATTAATTTCCTAAAACATTTTGATCTGTGATATTAATCAAATAGAGATACGCATGTTCAGGGTTAATTTTTTTTGATAAAAATTGCGTTGTAATAATATATCAATTGTAATATTAGTGTTAATAGAAAAAAATATATATATACATACATATATGTATGTAACTGTATGTATAGGAAGTTATATTTAAATAAGTTTTTGGTTGAATAAAAAATTTAAAAAAAAAAAAAAAAAATTTAATAAAACAAACATTAGTGGTGCATATCTGATTTGATTTTGTCAAGTTTTCTATTGGTTTTCTTGATTTTCTTGGATTTTTCTCCTCTCATTGAATACGAGAGTAACGTGCGATAATAGGTCCGTAAAGATATACATATATACAAAAAAAAAAATCATATTACGATTGTGGAGTGTGATTGGATCGGGCAGTCTAATAAAAAGACAGTGTTCCGGTCAGTGGGGGCAGTGCAGTCATTTTGAGAGGGGGATCCTGCGTCGGCGCTGGTTGCGGTTGGTCGGACGGGCCTTTAGAACAACAAGGTAAAACAATTAAGGGATAAACAATCTGGCTAAGTAAATTTTAGTTTCTTAAGTTTGTAACAGGTTGTTTCTCCTTTCTATTTTCATTATATTGCACATATATTACTATTTTTACCGTTTGTTTTCGGCGTTTCGTGGTGGTGCACCGATTTGGCGAAAACCCCACTCAGAGCAATTATTGTCCGGTTATATTTTTTTTCGTCATTTTGATTGATTGCGTTTGGAGTTTCCGTTCTTTTTCTCTTCGCTTCTGCTCGGTTGTCCGTTTTTGGGTGTGGTTCGACCCCATGACGGTTCATTTCTTTCAGGTATTTTTGTGTTTTCCTTGGTTTTCTTGGAACAGTGATAGTGAAAGTGAAACTTGGCGTTAACGTAGAACCAGTTTTACCGTAATTTATCTTGTTTAATTTAAAATTTTTTCTCTTTTACCAAAACCTAAAATTTTTTCTTTGAATTTCTAACTGTAGTGTGCTACGCCGCACCATGTGCGTGTAAACAAATAATTGATCGGATGATGTGAGGTGTGGTCATGTGAAGGGTCGGCCTTTTTCCACCCTTTTCCGTGCGTGCCGTTCGTTTCTCCAGGACAGGCTGTGCTGGAGGGCGGCACGCCATATGAGTTGATCGCGTCGGGGTGACGGTCTCCGTTCCGGGGGATTGTCGCTGGGATTGTCATGCGGGCGTCGTTTTCTCATAAATGGCATCGGTAGTCGTCGCGACTGGGAAACAGCATCCCAGTAGGCGGGCCGATGAGGGGAGGCCCGTGTGGCAGTCACGGCGGTGATCGCCTGGGACGGTCACTCCGGATCGATCACTCCCAGCTTATCATTTTCTTTTTGCCGCTGAAGCCGTGGCAACTTAATTTTAGTTTCCTTTGTCCCTCTAATTTTATTGTTATGCGGTTATTCAAGCATGAGTTTATGTCTGAAAACCCCACGCCGCACTGTTAGGTCTAGCCAGCTACTATACCGCATCAGACCGCTATTCTAATGTCTGTTAACGTAATCCCTTGGGGGATTTCGTTACAATGTTGGATCATTGGATAATTTGCATTCCAGCGATGGGAAACGCTGCGTTACCACAATCAATGAATTTCCTAGTGCTGGCGATCTGGTATTTCTACCTTTGGTGTTTGTGATCTGATTCGATATTGAGTTTGGCCAGACACTATCCAGCCAAACACAGTTTTCTGTAATATAACTTAGTCAAACTGTCTATTACCGTCATTAAACACTGCAAAAAATAGATCTGCCCCGATTAGAAAGTCTATGGGAGCTGGCTTGTTAAAATCGGGATCAGCCTGTTCCATATTTCTAACTTATCGTGTATCCTGTATATTAACAGCAAATCTTGGTAGATTAGACTGTAACTGGATTACTATTAATGCATTCACCTCTATTTGTACATTGTAATTGTATACACGCCTTTCCTCTCGAGATTACAGAAACTGGTGTTATACCAGTTACATTCATATTTGACCTTTGCCATTGTATTTGTAGCCTTTGAATGCAATTCTCAGAAACAAAAGAACACTAAAATCCGGAATCCAGTAGAATTTGACATTTCTACAAATTTCCTGTTAGAATCGCTTGATGTTGCCCAATTAATAAAGATTTCGTTGATAACATTGCATTGTAGCTTGTTGATTCTAATCGCTTAATAGAATTATCTTCTGAATTTTTCTCTGTACGTTCATAACAGTAGACTCAAGATGTAACGTCTGATGATGCCTGCCTGTCTGCAAATTCTGCAACTATATTTGGATTTGGAAACTGATGACTGGTTAGTAGATGACAAGCAATCGAAACATAATTTTTTGTCTACTGCTACCTGTTTTCGCTCAGAAATTGGCAGCCCCATAAATGTTTCGCATTTACCTAGATAATGTTCTCCTGAACATTAGGGACACAAATTTGTGAAAGATTGTGATACCAAAGAGCTAACTCGCTTTGAAGTATTTGATTTTTTAATTGGCTTGAATTAAGACTTTCTAAAGCATCATTCCTTTTGTTTAAAAATTTGAATAATTGATGAAGAGTGCAAAAATCAATCTCAGCAGTCTTATGAGGCCACGCTTCCTTTATTTCCGAATCCAATTTGTTTATTAAAATATAAATTAGCCATGGATCACGACCTTCAGCTTATTCTCCAAGCAGCTTCAGCCCCCTTATAACTTCATCGGAAACATTGCGAACAAGCTAAGTTTCAAAATATAATTAAATTTAAATAATTTATCTAAGTTTGTGTATTTTATTTTTAGGTTGGATCCTTCTTCATCATGTTGAATTTTCAATGGCCGGTGGTCCTCAACAATAATATTATATAAACGGAATATAACCCATTTTTTAATTTTGTTGTTTGTTTTTAAGGTAAATAAGTTTTAAGCAACAAATATAAAACGTGGTGACCCCTTGGATTAAAGGTCACCAAACATGGCATTTTTTCGAAAACCCTTTTTTTTAAAAAAAAAAAATTTATTAAAAAATAAAAATGATTGTATAAAATACATTACGAGTCTATTCCCTTTTATTATAGCCATTAACTATTAAAACTGGTTATGTAATTTTCGAAAAAGAAAAAGGCTAACGGCCCACAAAACAGTACCGTAAAAAGAAACCAAACATATCTGAGTTGATTTATTTTATATAGAGAACATTTTTAGCGATTTGTAGATCTATCGTTGTATAATATATTTTTAGCGGTAAGGGATTTCGCTATATGGCCAAATTGTATCTATTTATCATTAATAACTTTGAAAAGCGGAACTCTTAAACTCTGGTTACCAAGGCAACAGAAGAATAACAAAAAAAAGAACTACAACTTTGCACCTTTAGTTAACAGAATGAATATATCCTAACAAATCGCAAATATAATTCGGAAATGATGCTCTGTAAGCACAACCAGTATTCAATGGTTTAAACTGGTGCATTCCATACCAAGATGTCGTTTTAGTTAATTATTTATAAGTCTATTTAATAGATGAAATTCTTCTTTCTAGCAAAGGTTTTATATCACTAAAAAAGCTTCACTAAAAAAAATATACAATATCTGAAATGAAGGCGAAAAGAAAATTTAATTTGCATGTCGACCATGCGACAATCGAATATTTATAGAAGTTCTCTTTACTATAGTTCCTATCTAAAAACTTTCTGGATAGGTCACCAGGCCAATAAACTAAAATCTTGTCACAGTAACTTCTCAATACTAACAAGGAGATGTATTGTTTAAATGGAACAACTAGGTAAATGTATTTTTAACATGTGCGAAAACTTTGACCTTTCTTTATACTCTATCTTCTAAATTCTAATCGTCTAAATGAAGAACACTCAACTATATAAAAAATTCCCAAAGCATTAAAAATTGTTAAACTATTTCATACACATTTATAAGAATTTCACCGAAAACTGCTTTAAATTTGCATAATGCCACATAAATTTCGGATTTTAAAATATTTATTTCGTAGAATGAAATATAAACCATAAATATGCTATGGAAATTCCTTACAACATACATCCATGTATACATATATTACGAGTATGTACATACGTAAAAATGCGATGATCATTTTTTGTGAAATCACTAATGGTAAAAAAGTCAGGAATATTATGTATGCAATATAAAAGCACATTATAAATTATGACTGTATTAAGTTCAAAATCAATCTTAACAATTTTCTAATCATAAAAATGATTTTCTTCTTTTCCATTTATGCCAAGTGGATTTTTCTTGTTACGAGTAACGAATAAATCAAGAAAATAAGGGCGCATCATCGAAGGAGATAAAGGAATGAGAATAGCGTAGCGTTTTTTTACAAACGGATTAGATGTATGATTGAAAATTTGTATGCGAATCGATTAATTTTGCTGTTGTTCTAGATTCTAGTTATTTATTAAAGGAATTTGATATGTACTCGTATATAATTTACTATTACAATATGCTACTGAAAGATAAAATATGTTGAATGAAAAATTCAGTAATTTTTTTATGGTATGCGAACAAAACAAAATTTATGTGATTTTCATGTTTATATATTTTGGGAGAATTTTGCAAGATGAAGTGCAATAATGTAAAATCGCGTGCTTAATTTTTTATACGACAGTGTAATAAAACTATCTCATGTTTTAGTACTATGTGCGAGACATTTTCATGATATGTGATGAACATGAATTATATATTTATCAAAATAATTTAGTCCATCCCATTGTGCTTCGTTTTATCTTTGTAGCAATGATTCGAAGGTTCTAATGTACACTTTCAGTGAGTAACTAGCTATTTAGATTTCGATTGATAGTACTAGGGTAATTTTTAAACTGTATTCTGGGTATAATCCATATTAAAATTTATTAAAAATATACGTAATTTTTATTGAAAACAGTGAATTTAATTTAGTGGAATTAATTATTATAATAATCAACAAAACTGCGTGAATTTTGCTATGGCACACACGCTCATTGTAAAAGAAATTATGACAAGTGTGGCTGAAAACTTTAATAATCTACATAAAATTATGAATAACAATCAATTTTGACCAAAATAAGAGATTGTGTTACATTGCCGAAGGACCGGAAGAATTACATGTGAAGTAATAATATGCTTAAAGATCCAGTTATTACTAGTATACCTATACTCTAAACGTATCGTTTTGGAGGTCGGAAAAGTAGAAGCAAATCATTAACCTCACTAATTATTACAGAATTTTGAACTAAAAAAATCAGTTCTACTAAAATGACGAGAAAAAAGGGGTAGGTCTTCATAACATTGTTGAATCAGTTATCACAAGTTGTTTGTGAGTTAGTCAACTTACGTCAACATTGTCCTTCATCATTTGAACAGACCACCAGTATTATCCATACAAATGGCTGAAGCAAATTAAAAAAACTATCAATGAGTTTTTACTCATTGTCTATACAGTCTCATTTTGATGACCTATAAATATTGTCCTGAAATCGGAACATCATCACCAGAGAATGTTCTGAAACCATTAGTGGAGGCACATTTAGATGTAAGTGGGCATAATCGTGTAAAGAACTATTTTATACATTTCACAATGAAAAAACCGTGAAAACTAAAAAAAGTAAATTAAATTAAAATGTAAAATATAAGCAAAAAAAAAATAACAAATATTAATTAAAAAGCAATTAACTGAAAATTTCAAACACAAAGTTAGTAAAAATTTAATTTATAATTTAGAAATTTATTAAAGTGTGAATTACGCTTTTTGTAGATATTCTAGTTAGCCTTTAGTTTTCTACATCTAAAATTATTTTTTATTTACTTATCATACTGACTCAATAAAATTGCTTAGCGACATACGAAATCTAGAGAAGATACTAAAAAAATGGCTGTTTTCACACATATAGCAATATTTTAACGATTTTTGACCCATCAAAAACGCATTAAACTGACAAGAACTGTGAAATTTAACTTGTGTTACCTATATAGATCAGGCGCAACACATAAGAGCTAATTATATTCATTTTTTGAATCTCAACAATACTACAACAAAGAACTACAAATTAATCGGTATTTACATGAAATTATCAAACATTAATTTGGTGATCTCCTTTATTTCAACTAATTTTACACGTCGACGTCAAACATATACGTTTAAACAAATAAACAGAATTTACAATATTGTGTCAGTCATTATTTAACAAATTTCCTCTAACCTCTCTATACATAAAAATCAAAATGCTCCATCAAAAAAAAAAATTATTGATAAACTATAATGGTTGGCTGAAAGTTGTCACATATTATTGGTAGGTCTATAATGAATTCCAAACTAAGAGAAATATCAAGGAAAATCGATTTTTTTTTCTAGACTTGGGTGCAAAAAATTCGCACATTGATAAATTTTCACCAAAATTTTAAAAATATCCAAAAATCCATTGGTTGTTTAATTTTCTTAAATGCAGATTCAAAGTCTATTTCAACTCCTATACAGTGGTACCATTTTTGTACTTATACCGTGTCATCAAAGTAATTTTTGGGGTCAACATCTGAAGTACACGATTTTTGTGAATTTATCTGATTTCACCAAAGTTTTCACCAAATCTTGAGGTATCGCCTCCCATTCCTCTGCGATCGCTTGTTGCAGCTCCTGAAGACTCGTTGCAACAACGTCTCTGGCTCGAAGCCTTTTTATTAGCTCATCCGATAAATGTTCGATGGGATTTAGGTTCGGACTTCGAGCTGACCACTTCACAACAGACCACATCCACCTCTTGAAGGTACTAACAAAATAACAAATCGACGTTTGAATGCGGTTCAATTCGGACAGCGGCTCCAAGAAGTTCCTGAACCCTAAGTCATTCGGTGCACAGTTAGAAGACGACTTCAGGAAGGTTATCTGACTGCACACAGATCAGCAAACGGGCCGAAATTAACCCTAGCCCATCGGCGAGCCCGCATTCAGTTTGCTCGAGAGCATTTGGATTGGATAAAAGAACAATGAAGAATAGTCATGTTCTCTGACGAGTGCATGATGCGTGTTTACATGGCAATGATGGGCGAGGAAGAGTGTATAGAAGAAGATCAGGCGAGCGATTAGTACAATGTTGCATTGAATAACGAGTCCCATATGGCGGTGGATCATGCATGTTCTGGGGAGGCATTTCATTGGAGGCAACGACAGGTCTTGTATTGGGCTGGCCGTCGATCAAGAGGATTTACTTCTCAACGGTACATTGAGGAAGTACTCGAGGACTACGTCGCACCTTTTTCCGGTTTTATTAGTGAAAACTTCGTGTTAATGTAGGATAATGCGAGACCACAGACGGCTGGTATAGTTTATCAGTAAATTCAAGAGGTGGGTGTGCCTGTTATGGAGTGGCCAGCTCGAAGCCCGGACATAAATCCCATCGAACATTTATGGGACGAGCTGAAAAAAAGGGTTCGAGCCAGAGATGTTGTTTCAACGAGTCTCCAGGAGCTGCAACATGCGATCGCAAAGGAATGGGAGGCGATACCTCAAGATTTAGTGAAACCTTTGTTGAAATCGATGAAACATCGAATGGAAGCTGTCATTCGGGCTAGGGGAGGGAATACTTCTTATTAATAAAAATCTTTTTTTGCTGATTTCCATATTTAATTAGATTTTTACCACTAAATTTCATGCAGATAAATTCACAAAAAAAATGTACTTCAGATGTTGATCACAAAAATCAATTTGTTGTCACGGTATAAGTACAAAAATGGTACCACTGTATATAGGTGTTGAAATAGACTTTGAATCTGCATTTAAGAAAATTAAACAAACATTGGATTTTTGGATATTTTTGAAATTTTGGTGGAAATTTCTCAATGTGCGAATTTTTTGCACCCAAGTGTATACCAATCCAGCAAAAATAGTTTCAGATTGGAATGCGAACGAGGCCTAGGTTACTGTGTTTTTCATACACTAAACAATAGGCGCAGTTCTTGGCAAAAAGCAACAGCAAAAATTAAGGAAATTTTTGTTTTTGAACTAAATCGGATCACGATTAGCTCTTTTCTTTCCTTGAGCTTCCTGACATCAAACGCCAAGGAATGCAACAAATACGAAAACTTAATTTTACTGTTTTTTACATTTTTTGAAACTTTACCAAATTTTGGTATGAACGTTCAAAAATTGATTTAAAAGAAGATTTATGAAGAAAATTATGTTTGGCAATGTTTAGAGTAAAGGAGTTCCAACAACAACTTTGCCGTTTTTAGTTGAGCTTACTACTTAGGATTGATCAAGTTGATAGTTCATGATCAAATCAAAATTGTAGAAAGAATGCATTAAAATGGTTGTAAATAAAATGAAACACATTGAAAAATATCGAAAAACAATACAAACGATAATTTTATAGCATCACGAATCTCAACGTATGCAAATTTGAAATATTATTCAAAATACGATTATTCATAACAAACTTCGAATCTACCCAAAAAACTACGAATAAACTAACTATTTATGTTACATATCACATCTAAATCATTTTAAAAATTTAGAGAATTACTTTAGCTACCTTAGGTATATGATTATAAAAACAGAGAGCTCTAGTAAAATCAGAAACTATATTAGACTTGAATGATCCATTGAATCATCTTAGAATTCTATAATAATCCAAATATTTTTAAAGCGATTCTTGCATATTAAATGACATTTAATATGCAATCCACTAATAGATGCAATTGAATGGAATCTTGCATAATTTGTAAATATATGAAATAACACTCAATCCCAAACAAACCTCGAACGTGAAAATTCCAATGTACTTGTAGTTCGTTAACATATGACACTACTTAACGTCAAAATTCGAGAAGCGAAATCTATAATCATCCCTACTAATTAAGACATTTGGGTCGCGACAAAACTCGATTGCATTTGTATATATACGAGCTCTCGGCACTCGTAACTCGAAATACGAGAGACACATAACCAAGACCCAGACGTAACTGTATCAGGTGATATTGAAATTTGGATGGATTTCAATAACTCAATCATCGTAGTGTAGTGTACATAGCATTTGGCATTAAAACGGATTTTTTTTGTTTATGCCGAATAGATTTCTTCATTTTACTAATTTTTTTTAAATGGGTGAAAGTAATGTCATATGTTATGGTTGATTTACAACACAACGTGAACACTTATAGTAGGATCGTTTTTACAAATCCATGACACGACAAAATTCGATTTATTCCATGCCTGAACATTGAAAATCAGCAATCGCCATTAAGTAAAGTAAATAAATTTGATATAAGATGGCGTTATTTAGATATTAAATTTTGGATTACTACATTTTGTAAATACATAATGTATGAAATGGTCTTATATAAATTAAAAATTGTTTACGTGTGAAAAACTGTTAAAATTACTTAGTGTAATTTATTCGCCCAACTGTGGGCCAAATGTGTAAAATCAAATTAAGCATTTAAACGATTGTCTACGCATTTTACACTATAGTCATGTTCCACTAAAAAAAGCTAGACCTAAATCAAAAACTATCAAGTATGGTTTACTTCAGGCCTTGATCCTGCCTTGTGTTATTTATGTGTTATTATTGAAACTAAATCAATTCTAATCCCTAAAATCACAGTATATTAACAGTTCAAAATCTTAGACCAATTAGTGTGAGGCCTTTGAGAAACTAATTAAGCTTCAGATTTCCAAAATCGAATACAAAAAATTTCTAAACATACACCAATCTGGTTTAAATTTTTTTATGCTTAACTTAATATCGTCTGATTTAAAATTTAGGTCTAAGCTGTCTATTACCACAATTTGTCCTAAAAATATCTTACTTCCATTTCTGAAGTTTTGCAAGGGTAAATACCCGGATTGATTTTGTTCTCGTTATTTGTTAATGGGTTGCCTTTGGTTTTAGAAAATAGCAAATATCATTTATATCCTGACGATTACCAAATTTAGGAAGTGTTCATATAAACACAAGCATAGGCAATGTTCTTCAAAATCTTAAGCTGGTATAACGTAAAGTATTTATTGTTGTGGTATCTCTATAGTGATGTAAATCGAATAGTTTCAAATTCATATGCTATACTTTTCGTCCTCTGGGCAAATTTGCCAGTCACAAAATATACGTAGAAAGCCAGCTGGATCTCTTATTTTGGATCACCTCACCTAAATGGTTGTGCTGTTAGGTCGAAATGAGAAACCGATAACGAACATAAATTGGAAGTGATTCCAATTTCCTGCATTCCCTTCCAGGGATTACATTTCCTGTTTTAGATTTGTACTCAAGAACACTAAATTTAATTGTGCTAATTCTAAAATTTTTTTAAATGTGCTTCTTTGTTCATACCTTTTGCTAAAAAGGAAAAAAGGTAAACGAAAGAAACCTAAAAGCTCAAAATTTCACAACGTTATAGTAATTCGAATTTGGGTTAATTTTGCCATAAATTTAGATTTTTAATGAAATGAGGAACTATGATCCTTTCGATAATCAAACCATTTGGAGTCGGAATGTCTAACAAATGTTGAGCTTCCGGTCTCTCATCAAAGAGCGTTGATGCGCAATAAACATCCTACTGCTGACGATGACATACTGACAGTCTACAAGAGAAACGAACTAAGACGAAAGTTGCAAGCATAATGAAGATATTAACCATCTACTAAGATTTTGCGGAAGGGAATAGACGGTAAGTATAACACTGAGATAAACTAATAACTAATATTAAGGATAACTTATGTAAAATTTTCAGGATTGCCAAAGACGATGCTTTAAATCTATTCCAGTTGCCATGTCAATATCAGACCGACAACAAAATAAATAAGCGAATCCGATCTCAGATGACTCCACACCTAGTGATACTCCTGCAAAATTGTATATCTGAAAAAGCGTGCAAAAGCTCAAAAGCAGTGACACAACAGGAATAAACGGTAAAAACTAGGCAAACACATCTTCATCCTCAATTACCAATACTACAATTAATCTGGCTTTTAGATTTAGCAAAAAAAAACATTTATTTACCTAAGCGAAACATTACGGTGTACGCAAATAAATCTCTATAATTTGAGGGCGACCATATCTAACCCATATTTTTTTTTTTATAAAAATCACTGTGATATAACACTTATACAAGGGTTTTAATTGATAATTAAAAAATGAAGGTCTCTAGGCAGCTTCATAAAATATACCAACCTATTAAAACAAATTTGTTTACAGCTCGTCCACAAAAGTTGGTTAAATTCATTAAGAATCTTAACAGTGTGAACAGTGTAACGACCTACCATATGTGAGATGATGATACTGTTAGGTATCACTGCTGGGAAATTAGAAAAAACTTAAATGTTAAAGCACTTCATACAGACAGGCTACCCACGGATTTCCGACTCGAAAGCGACTATAATCTAGAGCATAAAAGCCCTCTGGGGGACTGGCTTAGGGAACAAACTGGTGTTAAATTCACACAATGGAAGATATTCTCGACTTCTTAGTAAGGGTTCATTTATCTAGCTGCAGAATTTATGACAATCTGGAAGAGAACGGTGCAAGTGATGTGCATCCTTACCTTATTCGAATGAAGACATTTTATTGACTCGAGCATCTGTGGTTTGTATACGAGTTATTCCCATCCGAACTATGACCTTTACTTGAAATTAAATCATGGAGAAAATTCGGTATTTTTACATTCGATTCGTAGATTAAATGGCGCAATAGATAGTATACTACCAAAAATAATAAAACAAATCGTCTACGAGAAATATCGCAATTAAAATGAACCGCAAGAAATACCGTCGTGAAATAAAATAACGATGCTAAATTATTGCTGATAGCTAACAGGAAATCGTTTATTTCTTTATTGCTTGCAACATACCCAAGTAACAATACGTTAAGAAAAAAAATGTTGCTTATAGGAAGCCAAAATCAGAACTTATTCAGAAGAAATATTTGGTGGCATTAGTGGACCGCCATAAGTGTTAAGCAAAAATGTAGCAAATAAAAATTTTAAAATTTAAATTTAGTTAAGTCTGCAACTTTTGGTTCTGTTCAGTTCTGATTTAGAGCAAAATGCTTTGATTATTTTTGTTGTATGTAAATAGGAGAAATATTGGTAAAAATACATATTTGTTGATTTAATGATTTACACTTTTGCCATAGTTCTTAACTCATGAATCACAATTTTAGTATGTAACTTAATTTTATTGTCATTAATTAAGGTTTCATTTTTACGTAAAACATTGTTTAACTCCCCGGCGTACGGGTCTAAATATTCTGGAGCAAAAAATGATCAAGTCAACTCAGCATGTTTAGAATATTAAATTAAATTGGCCAGGATTCTAATTTCGTACTTTTGTTAATGGGAAGCCCGTCTATATTAATATTTTAATATTGGCAGAAGTTTTAATAGATTCTGTAATTTGATTAAAATACTTTCGTTGGCACAATTCGAAGTCATATTGATACAATATCGATCAATTCCACTTGCAAGCGTTATAATTCTTACATTTTCTGGTATTTCTATTAAAGCCTAATTAATAATAATCATTTTCACGTAACAATGCAATATTTGATTTTATATTGGTTTCAACGGGTAAAATTGGCTGAAAAGTTAAAGATTTTTAAGTCGTATCGAATAAGTTCAATATTTTTTAAATTTTTAAATTACTCAATTGCTCAACGTTATTTTTTATTCCTCTATATTAATTGTGTGATAGTTTTAATATTTAATTTTAATTATTATTTTTATGTCCAACTAAGAGAATTTTGCAAAACATTTAGCATATGTACGAAAATAAATTTTTTTTTTTTTTCAGAAATTCAGGCAATCGCTAAATAACAATTTGTCTTACATTTTTGGAGTGGTTGGCCTGATTACTCTACTTCTACACCACGATACGAAAGTTCCTTATCCTTACTTAGACCGTGTAATGACAAAAAAAAAAAAAAACATGAACAAAATCGCAAATTCTGGAAAAAAGAGATATAATAAAATTTCATTTTATTGTCATGATATTAGTTACGATGAAAACATAAAATTTCGACGTTTTTGTGAATCGATTTATTTTTTGGCTAAATGAACAATCTCTTAGAAACTATAGTAGGATCGTTTTTACAAATTCATGACACTGCACTGTGACCAAGCAAACAAGACATAAGGTAAAATTATAAAGTAAAAAAATCGATTTATTCCATGCGTGAACATTTAAAATCAGCATCAGCCATTAAATAAAGTATTTGATAAAAGATGGCGTTATTAAGATATTAAATTTTGAATTATTACATTTTATACATACATAATGTATAAAATGGACTTATGTAAATTACAAGTTTTGTACGTGTGAAAAACTGTTTAAATTACATAGTGTAGTTTATTCGTCCAACTGTGGGCCAAATTTGAAAGATCAAATTAAGCATTTAAACGAGTATCTACACATTTTATACTATAGTCTTGTTCCACTAAAAAAAGCTAAACCTAAATCAAAAACTATCAAGTTAATTATTTATTTCAGACCTTGATCCTGCCTTGAGTTATCTGTTCAAGATCTTAGACCAATTACATAGTTAGAGGCCTTTCAGAAACTAATTAAACTACAGATTTCCAAATTAGAATATAATAAATTTCTTAACGTATTCGTATACCAATCTGGTTTAAATTTTTCTATGCTTAACTTAATATCGTTTAATTTAAAATTTAGGCCTAAGCTGTCTATTACCACAACTTGTCCTAAAAATATCTAACTTCCATTTCTGAAGTTCCATAAGGCTCAATAACCGGGTTGATTTTGTTCACGGTATTTGTTACTGAACTGCTTTTGGTTTTAGAAAATAGTAAATATCATTACTATCCTGACGACTACCAAACTTAGGAAGTGTTCATATAAACACAAGCATTGGCAATGTTGTTCAAAATTTTAAGCGTATAAGTGGTTGGTCTAAGCTAAGCTGATATAACGAAAAGGAATTAATGTTGCGGTATCTCAAGTGGTACACGTCTTAATTTTTGATAAACAGAAAATTACCAAAAATCTTTATTCAATGATTGTATTTGCCAGATCAACAAGAACATCTAATTGTGCTAATTTTAAAATGTTTTGGAATGTCCTTCTTTATTCATATCTTTAGCTAAAAAGGAAGAAAAGTAAGATAAAATAATCTAAACAGCTCAAAATATAACAAAGCTACAGTAATTTGAATTTCGGTCAATTTTCATCAAAGGACGTTGATGCGAAATAAGCATTCAACTGCTGACGAATGACACACTGACAGACTACAAGAGAAACCACCTAACATAAAAGTTTCAAGCATCATGAAGAAATTTTCCATCTGCTAAGGTTTTGCGGAGCGGAATACCTAAAGTATACCAATGACAATGCTTGAACATCTTCCAGTTGCCATGTCAAAATCTGACTGACAATAAAATAAACAAGTGAATGCGATCAGATCTGATCACAGTGGAAAGGCTCAAAGGCAGTGAAACAACAGAAGTAAACAGTAAAAATCCAATTACTAATACTAGAATTAATCTGGTTTTGAGATTTAGCAAAAAACATAACATACCTAAGCGAAACAGTAAGGTGTATGCAAATAAAACTCTACAGTTTCAAGGCGGCCATATCTAACCTATATGTTCTTTTCCATAAAATTCACTGGGATATAGCACCTATATAAGGATCCTGGACCAATTATTGAAACATTAAGGTCTATAGGCAGCTTCATCGGTTATACCAACCTACCAATCTATTAAAACAAATTTGTTTACAGCTCGTCAACAAAACTTGGTTAAATTCATTAAATATCTTAACAGTGCTAATGACGTCTTTATAAAAATCAAAATGGATGCTTATCATACCACCACATGTGAGATGTTCCTTAAAAGTTTCACTCCGGGGAAATTAGAAAAAAGTTAAATGTTAAAGCCGACTCGAAGGGGACTATACTCTAGATCTTCAAAGCCCTCTGGGGGACTAGCTGAGGGATCAAACTGGGATTAGATTGGTTCACTTGTTTAACTGCAGAATTTATGGCAGTCGGGTCGAGAAAGGTGATAGTGATATGCATCAAAAACTTATTTGAATGGAAACTTATTATTGACTGGAGCTTCTATCGCTTTACCTAATTACCTTGTACACGAGTGATCCCCATCCCAAAACTCAGAAAACTAACGATGATATCAGGTCTTACGGAACTATTAGCCTTTCTTGGAATTAAATCATGGAGAAAATTCGGGATCTTTTAAAGGCATAATTGATGGATACTACCCAAAAATATTTTAAAAAAAATCGTCTACGAGAAATATCGCAATTAAAATGTACCGCAAGAAATATCGTCGTGAAATAAAATAACGATGCTAAAATATCGCTGAGAGCTAAGTTGTGTTCGTTAATTTCTTGCAATATAATTGGTGGGTTGGGTTTAAATAATCTGGAGCAAAAAATGATCAAGTCAACTCTGGCATGTTTGGAATATTAAATGAAATTGGCCAGGATTCCAATTTCGTACTTTTGTTAATGGCAAGCCCGTCGATATTAATATTTTAATATTGGCAGAATTTTTAATAGATTCTGTAACATAATTAAAATACATTCGTTGGCACAATCCGAAGTCATATTGACAATATTGATCATTTCCACATGCAAGCATCATAATTCTTACATTTTTTGATATTTCTATTAAAGCCTAATAATAATCATTTTCGTGTAGCAATGTGATATTCGATTTCATATTTGTTTGAATGGTTAAAATTGAGTGAAAAGATAAAAGATTTTCAAGTCGTATCGAATTATTTCAAGTAATTTTAAAATTTTTATTCCTCGATTTAATTTCAATTATTTATGTCGAACTAAGAGAATTTTTTGCAACATTTTGACCATATATACGATATAAACTATTTTTCAGAAATTCAGGCAATCGCTCAGACCAATGTGCCTTACATTTTTAGGGTGGTTGGCCCGATTACTTGACCTTTTGGCTGTGATACGAAAGCTCCTTTTCCTTAGACTGTACTGGAGAAAAAAAAAATTCTCGACGTTTTTGTGAATCGATTTATTTGTTGGCTAAATACACAATCTCTTAGAAACTACTTCAGTTAGAAAGAAAAAAATTTAAAGCAATATCTTTTGTTCCAATAGGCTTGAGCCCGGTTGCAACCAGATTTCACGAGCTGTTACTCAAGTATGCTAGCGATGTGTCGTGATAAATTTCTCTTACGAAATTCGTCAGGAAATTTTTTCTTCGAAGTAGTTTCTGCCTGCCCTCTATTTTGTGGATATGCTAACGACCTTAAACTTGTATATGACTGGTACACTGAGTTCAGCCTCACTATCAACCTGAACCACAACAATTTTAAATTGTTCACAAATTGAAGAATTCACTTTTTTGATATTGACCTCCCTAAGTTTGAAAGAGAGCTCCTATGAGAGAGAAAACAATACCCTAATTTGTTCAAAAAACTAAAGCAGTGAAAGCCTACCCCAAACAGGGTTGTTGCCGCTATCTCTTATTAAAGTGAAGATTTACTGACGGCCACAGGAACTTCATGCTTGGAGTAGGATCCCGCTTCAATAAACGAAGAAATATAATAAAACGGACATTTACATAATATTTTGCAATCAGGCAACATTACTACATGGTCTTGATGGCTGTAGTAATGTATTAAAGTCGTTATTGATATCTCAACGAACTGGGTAGTGAAAGTAAGCCCACAATCATGTGGCCTTCCGGCCTTTTTACATCGAAGTGAGCAAGGCGTTTTCTTACTCACCAAATAGCACTCAATTATTCCCTCTATGTTCGCAATGGGCTTCAACACAATCATCAGAAATGAAAATTGGGAAAATACCAGAGCAAATCGGAATCTAATTTATGTTTGTACCTATTCAATTGCTTTAAATGTTTAGTCCCAGATTAATATGGTATTCGACTGCTTTACCGGTGAATATGAAGTTGAATAAACCTTCAACGGTAATAAACGTTGTAAATAAACAGATAAACAAACAAACATACTGGCAAAACTTTTTCATAAACAGTAAGAATACGAACCACATTTATGTATTTTGAAATCTACAAACATACAGTGTAAAAAACTCGAATATATACTGCTTGGTATCCTGTGTTATATTCTATCGTTTAAAACAAAGAAAGCAAAAAATTGATACACTATACGCGGCATTGTAGGTGGTCTTAGCGCATACGAATTAAATTTTATGATGTATACATTCAGCAGCTAAAATAATTAACAATAATAATAAAATGCGCGGTATTAAAACGATTTTATTATATTATGAGATTATATAAATTTAACGATAACCTAGTTTAAAAAAAAAATCCAGATGGTTTATTCTCGTCGAATAATAAAATGTGACCACCACATTGCGCATAACACGAGAACAACAAATAAAAAGCATCAGATGCAGTTGTGATTCAAAATTCATTCATCTGTTTGGGAAGAGAAAACGAAATTCGGAAAATCTCTTTGTTGCGACATCTCATTGTGACTCAATTTGACTTTATAATTTGAATTTAATTTTAGAGAATTTAAAAAAAAATTATAGCAAAACATTTTTAACTAATGTTTGACATTTTGTTGGCATTTCAAACAAACAATTTGCTTTGCTTTATATAAAAGTGAATTATAAGCAAGCAAGTACATATATAAATGTTTTTAGAGGATCTATCCAGCATTCATTGTAACTTGACACATTGAAAGTGAGAAAAGATTTGAAAAACATTCTAATTTGCTTTTGAGGTGTCTAACTACGACTGGTATAGCTTTCGCTATTTCGGGTTAAACGTGAAAAATATTAAAAATTTAACAGTTTCAATTGAAGTGAAAAATTATTCCGATCTTACAAAAAAACGCGATGAAGAAGTTTCCATCAGCACAGAATGCAATATATCCATATTTAAAACAATATAAGAAAGTTCAATAAATTCAGGGTAGACCAAATTTCCAAAATAGAGAGAGATAACTAAAGGCATAAAGCAGTGTTAAACAAACTATCAAGCGAAGCAGTTCAACATTTAATATTTTATATTGACCAAACAGGTAGATCATTCTTCATGAAATCTTATGAAAATATTTTACTGGCTAAGCAGTTCATATTGTCAAACCTAATTTTCTACTAGAAGTTATTTGCGAAACGAAATGGTTGTCCGTGACCTGCCATTATACGATTCCATCCAACAGAATATTTATGTATTCAAAATAACATTGAGACTTGCTGTAGAAGATGAAAAAATATACCTAACTAGCTGACCCGGCAAACTTCGTTTTGTCCAAAATAGATTTTTTGATTGAATTACTTTCGAGCGATTCCGCACCCAAAATTGTTTTTTTTTGATCGAAAATTATCGATCGTTAACTCAACATTGATATGTGTTTTAAATGCCTTAGACAATATTGGAGAATATGGCACGATCTATGTGTTATCAACCACGATATCCGCTCCTTTCAATTGTCTGATGAATGTCCTGCCATTGTCATCTGGTGAGCGATACCGATAGACTGGATATCCATCGTTTCCAGTTTGAGTTTCCGAAATAAAAGCACGTGGATAGCGTTTCGTGCATTTATTGTCGGACATACAAACCGAAATGGGATTGTGTTGTCCGCATAGTCCGTGGAGCATATTGGTCTTCACCATTTCGTGCAATTCTGGATCTATCTCACCATACAAAGAAGAATGTGTGCGGTAAACCTCTTTTCTGCCACTCAATTGAATGCATCCAGCATTCAACAGTCCCATATACACGTTGTTTTGCAATGAAGTTCATTAAACATTTGAGTTCTTGTTTGAACACTCATGCTATGACGTCATGACGATCTCTTGGTGATTGACCGGGACACAATAACTGGATAATCTCTAGCCATTTTAGATTGCAAGTCAACGTCACAAACAAATCTGGCCGTTCATAATTGAGCACGTAAGCATCGCATCCTGGGAGTACTTGTGCATGTGTCTCGGACTGAGAATGTATGTCGATGACAAAATTGTAATATCTGCGTCGCTATTGACCGCATCTCGCAAGTGACTATATTCTTAAGATCAGGCGGTTTTTTCTCAAATTTGACTGCATTGCAATACTACCAAACGACAGACATCTGACCGAATTGAACTGATGCGTGCACACTGTATTGAATGTTTTGCTCATATCGAAAGGCTGCAAGTTCAATGTTCACCGGAATAATTTGTTGTTGTTGACGTTGTCGTTCAATAGTCGCACGTTGTGGTCTTGCTTCATCACTTTACCGAGCACGAACATCTCTTCTTCTCAATCGTTGTTGCTCATTGTAAGCTTCGTTGATCTCATCTGAGTGTCGCGCGCGATTTTCAATCATTCTGATTCGAGCTGATTTCCTTTAAATAGCACGTTCCTCTTCCGTTTGACGTGCTGCGACATTTCGGTGTCGCGTTGCATTCTGAGAACGCCGACCAATGTTACCATGACCTCTTCTTGGCATCGTAACAAATATCGAACTGTAAATGATCATCACTTTGTATAAATCGCACATAAAGTTTTCACTAATCAATAACCTTTGAAATAGCTAAAATAAAGAAAGAAAATGAACGAAAAAGATGCAATTTAAATTTTTGAACGCAACTGGAAAAACCAAACAAATCGATTACCGCTCTATTCCAATGGAAATGGGGTTAGGTTTTCGCCGACAAACAAAAACAATGTACTCACTTTTTTGTGATCAAAATATCAATAATATCACTCAGAAATTGATAATCGACATATTCGCAATGATATATTTCGTATACCGCAGAAAGAACAAACAGTATGCTGAGCTGTCAAACGGAATGACCGCCTACAACTTTGAACCACCTGTTGAACTGTAATTGAATTAAACTGAAAACGAAATGTGTGCCTACAGCGCCACCTTTTGAGAATTTTTTCGACTTTTTTCTTTCCTAAACCTTTGCGTATCAATTACGAACAAACCCAAATAAACCTGCAAAACACAACTGACTAATACCGAAATATCTTAACGTTCGTCCTTGATGCTTATCTTACTGGAAATTGCAGTATTCTGAATTAAAATGGTAATTCGGTAGATATGAGCGATAACCTTGGAATAAATACTGTTATCTTTTTGCTAACATTATTTTTGCTTCAATTATATTGTTTGATAATTGTTTCACGGTCATCCTTGTTCCATTACATAATATTGGTAACAAAATAATTAGTTATCCTATTTTTAATCTTAAATAATGTAGAGGCATCGAACTTGCGTCGAATTAAACAATTCGCATTAAACATGTGAATCTGGTTTTCAATTTTTAAATTAATATCGTCAACTACTTCACTTCTTACTGCTAAAGGGTCTCTTTCAAATAATGAATTTGAATTTGTGTAATTTTGACAATATTACACAAATCATTTGGAAGTTCAATTTGGCCAGTTACACAATCACGAGTGCCTTGACCAATTTGAAAAAGATGTCGGCGAAATGTTTCCCTTCTTTATCAATGGATAGTTGACCCAGAGACAATGTATTTACCAAACTTCTGATATTTCCAATGCTATCGTTGTATTGTGTTCCAATGCTATCGTTGTATTGTGTTTTTAGTGAAATGAGAAATCTATAATAAATACGTTGTCTCTGGTTGAATTTACTAACAAATTTGTTGATAATTGTACTCTCTTGCATGCATAGATTTTATATGCTGGAATAGATTTTGGGATAACTTGAAACGTTCGCCGGAAACCTTCAGAAAGTATAACTAATACAACTCCCATTAGTTCTGAATTACCGGTACCAACTGGTTTGGCCAAATAGATTACTCCACAAACACCTCTGTTCACGCGGGCTTTTGACTTTCTATTAACAATGGTTTGTTTTGAGCGATGTATTGCAATAATTCATCAACATTATAACATATTTCTTTCAATATTTCAGAATTCAATGCATCGATTCCATCTCTTCTTGACGCTTGCATTCCGAGTACAACTTAAGTTAGATTGCTTATTGCTAAGCATTTATATTCCAAGCGAAAAAGTTCTTGATTAAATATCTCTTCATTGCAAAACATTATCGCTAATATTTTATTTGAATTTCTTCCATAATATATTTGAATTCAATGAACTGTTATCGCAAATAGATCTCTCACTTGTTTTGCGGTTGCTGTCAATGCAGCTTCTTGAAGTGCCAACTCCCAATCGTTATCATTTTCCAGTAATCCTAGATGCTGACATACTTTTATGTACTTTTTACATACATATCCATCGACTTTTTAAATCTATAAAATAAGTTGGTCTACGAATTTCATGTTATAACATTCGGAGATAGAAGTACTCAGAAGTTTTTGGATGCACTGTGTACATTCTACACAGTTAGGTGCTTTCTTTATTGAAAAGTTCGTCTTGTTGCATTCCATGTATAATATGAGAGTCAAGACGGCATTAAGCACCTTTTCTGCAAATGGATCATTTTGGCGAAGTTGGAAAAATGCAATTCATATGGTATTCACAGGTGGCTCACTGTTTACTCACTCTGCAGTTTAACTTTTAAAATATACTCGTTCCCTGTTTTCTAAATGCACTACCAAATGATCATGCATTGGGAAGCTAAATGTTCGCCAACGGGGAAACCTAAATGTTCGCCACCCCACATTTATGTATGCTTGAAACATTTTTGAGAGAATCGGATTATAGGGCACCACCCATTGATTATCTACTTCTATCTCTTGGTTACCTTTGGTATATGCATATAATTTTCTACTTTGAATTTCATTGATTAGAGGTGTCCAGCACTGTCTGGAACATTCTGAAATCTTCTCAAATTTCTGGAATCAGAAGATTCTTCGAACATCCTGGAACATTCTATTCTAACATTTTAGAGCATTATCGAATATTCTGGAAAATTCTGGAAACTTTTGGAAGATTGTTTGCATTCTCGAACATTCTGGAGAACTTTAGAATATTCTGGATAGAACATTATACAGCATTCTCGAATATTCTCGAAACTTCTGGAAAATTCTATAATATTCTGAAACATTCTCCAACATTCTTCAACATTTTCCAACATTCTGTAACCTTTTGGAATATTCAAGAACATTAAGGTCAGTCCCGGCCACTTCGGCACTCGACTCACAGCTGCTTCAATGACCTGCAAAATGAAGTCCATTGGTATGATATTCTCTTTTGACATCCATATCTCCGAAATCAACCCTTGCGGATCCAAACCGCAATCTCCTTCATAGATGGGGGATGGAGGCTACCATGCTATGTACTCCCTGCGGCTGGGTTACGGAGTTATTATATATAATATATTGATTTGTTTAATATTAGCAGACCTGCTTAATTTTGGCCAGTTTTCAAATCTGGGTTAGTAACCTCTAGTCTACAATGTATAATTCTACTTAGCACCACTATGACCAAAGCATAAGATGGCGACAATTTCGTTTTACTCCGTGCGGTCAATTGAGCTACTAGAGTAAAGTGTCGTAATCATCCATTATACTTTTAGCAGAATAACTGTACTTTATTTCCTTTTTCTTTAAAATTTTCTTCCTGTATAATCAGCGAAATATCTTAGAGATCGATTATATAAACAAGGCAAAGCCGAAAACTGTGTCGTTTTTAGAATATAACAGAAGAATCCGCGATAAATATGGCGAAGAATGGTTGCTCAAACCGCTTTTGTACGAAACTAAGCAAGACTTATTTATTCAAGGTTTTAATAATCCTACCATTTAGTGTCACTTAATATGATTCAAAGTCAATTGGGCAAACAAGATGGTCACACCGCTAAGCAATGTCATAAGGAAAATTTTTATTACCTACACAATCATCTATGTAAATTATATGCTAGTATTTCTAATAAAGGTATTATCCCTTCAACCAATAGTAAATTATTCGACAACCCTAATTAAATACGTGAGTCCCATGTAATATCTCTCGTAAAGAATTAAAACCAAATATAAAGACACTATTCCATGATAGACAACCACTTCCACAAGGACATTACAACCAATCAAATCGAGATTCTATATCCCTTTTATTAACATTCAAACTAAAAATATCTCTAAAATTAAAAGTCAGACAGTTGTTTCAACTATAATACGAGGTAATAACGCTCATTGTGAAACAGAAACATCCGCCCTAACATTTGCGCTTGGTTCCTATGCAGATCACCATAAGTTTAGGCAAAAATATTGTTATTCAAAGTACTCAGTAAAGGCACCTTTGGGAAACTCTTTTGGTGGAAACTGGTAATACAGTCTTTCGAAACACGAAAAATCTGCAAAATCTGAAACCAAACAAAACACCGAATTCCGTCTCAATAGTCAACCCAATCCAGTGTTCTGCCACGATTATTAATTTATTGTCGAGTTCACCCTCGGACAGCAATAATTTTAGTTCTATAGGTCACCGAGTTTCACCTCGATCATACAGATCCACTCCAGTCCCGTCTCGATCATTCCGTGAGTTCCGTCTGAAGCATTAGTTATTTAAGCGAATCGAGCATTATCTCGAATAATCCAATGAGTATTACCGCGAAAAATTTTCTTGAATTAAGTTATCCAATGAGCATGGAATCATAATAAAATAAATTCCAAAAGCAATTAATCCAACTAGTTCAATCTAGAAGAGTTTAGAAATTAGCAAGAATCGTTCAAATCCCATCCCGTTATAGTTGTATAGCAGACAACCTACCAATAATAAGCCCCTCTGCAAATACTCAAATTGATCTAAGAAAAGCAATACAACTTTTAATTTTTTATCCCAATAAGAGTGGCAAATAGTATCCACCATTAAAAATTTTGCACGCAATACTTAACAAAACCCGTAAAGTTACAGCGCGAGAGAGAGTGTGTTTAAACAACCATGAACAACCATCCTATGAACTCACCCTGAATTCGTATTACGAGTTAAGTGTTTCGAGAACTCGAAATATGTTGACAAATTTTCTTTAAAAATAATCTTTTTAATCATTATGAGTTGTCGGTCGTACTTAAAAAGTTGTACGAGTAAAACAACAACAAGAAGTCGCAATTATGAGAATTTGTAATGTTTACACATAATCAAGATTTGTCGCAATTTCTTGTAACTCGAAACACGTAGTGCTTACATAATCAGACCCATGATATTTAGTTTTGACAGACACCGAACGAAGACGTTTGATATTTTCTTATACACCAAGGAAGAAAGTAAATTTCTAATGTTACGAAATTAGGGGAAAACCTTGATATGGTGTTAGCCGATCTCTGAGTGAAAGTTAGAGATTTAAAATGCACAAACACTTACGGAAAACCTCACACTTAAACGAAAATTTCGGCAGTACTTAGCTGATTCAGTATGCGGATTCGACCGAGAAATTAGGGAAAAGCATCTATATTTAGCGAAGAAAAATTACTGCTTCAACATCACCATCCATAAGCCGAATGACCCTATGAACTTCTACCTCATCCTGCCTGTATTTACAAATATTTAAATCGTGCTAATGTACCTATTTATCTCTAAGATCACTAAGTGGATGGTGACCACTGAGTAGTTTAAATCAAAATACGCAGAAATCGAGTTTTCCTTTAATCTTAATGTACTCCTACTTAGTAAAAGTAAATCTAGATGTTAGGAAAACCAGCTAGAAGCAGAATAGGTGGTGTTTTATACTAACAGATGCTGACAACCTAGCATATACTGTTGGAAAAGTAGAATGTGAGTCTCTTGTAGCGTCTTTTCCTATTTAAGTAATTAACAATATCAAAAATTCCAAATAGTTCAATAGAAATTTTGGCAAGCTATAGAATACAACATTGTGAGAAATTGCGGTATTGCGGAGGGCTTGCGATTAGGAGTGTTGTTGAAACAATTCCACCGTGAAAGTATAAGCCACTGCCACTATTTAAAATTTGGCTGGCATCTTATCTCCAAATTGTCTGAAAAATATGAATGTAATTGATGACGTCATGAGTGTAAAGAATGTATTGTAAAATATTATTTCACAATTTTCAACAACATATCGAAAGGGCAAACCTAATGTTTTTCATAACCTATTAAAGGGTATGCAATCGATATCTTAATTTACATTCACTGCGTTCGACAAAAATAAAGCAAGTTCCATTTGTGTTGTACCGAGCTATTAGCAGGGGATGCCCTCAAGGAAGTATGGAGGTTTGGCTTCTTAATCCAGTTATATAATGTAGGGCATCATTAACATCCCTTCTCAGTGCTTAGACCCAGTTTCTGAGTACACAGCGCAGCTGATGATTAAACTCTTCATTTTAGTCAGAATGATAGCTCCATTACTAAAATAAAATTGTTTCGAAAATTGTTGACTGATATTTAGGGTCCGGCTCTGATTGTAAACAAAATAGCTTAAGAAATTTACAGTCCATCTAGCTAGAAAGTTATCCCCCATCTCCGCAAATAAATTTGTTTTCAGTTTTAATCGAAATTCTGTTTGAAATGGTTAAAATGCTATTAATCAGTTAATTTGAAAAAGCGCTTATACATAAATCCAAAAATAAACCTGTATAAATTTTAATGCCCAAATGGCCATTTTACCTGAAATGGATAAAGAGAGATTTGGACTCGAATACTGGTACTACCAGCCTGCCTAGCTCTAAAAGTATCCCCTACCCTTGAATAACTTTAATTCTTGCTTTTGAATAAAAAAAATCGAATTTCGGTTTCAGCGAACTTGTTAAAGAGCGGTTAATAAGCCTTTTCCGGAATTTGGACTATGACTCTTCTAATTATCTAGCTGAATAAATCAATTAGCTCCCAGAAATAATTTTTATTCTAACAATTCATTTTGAGTTTGAATGAAATTTGATTTTTATTACTAAATCTTTGAATATCAATTCTCATTTTTTCCAATTGGAATTCATTTAGCAGTATGAAACTAACACTTACGGAAAACATGTAAATATATAGAAAACTTTATACATATAGTCGAAGAATGCTGTAATTTATTAAATTTTTGGTCCGCACCAAGGAGCGATCTCAGAGCCGCTGCACCTTTAATAAAGCAATCAAATTTTCTAAATCACATCATTTAACGGCAATTTAAACCTTGTAACGAAGACCTTTTGGGAATCGTTAACAGAAATTACTAGGTCAGAGGTTTCAACACGGTCATATTGAGCCGGCTACATACTCAGGGTTGGCGTGGGGTTTGTTGAAACATAACCAAGTCTTGAAAGACCGTAGAAGGGACAGAAAAACTACATTTTGAAAATACACCTCGAAACTACACCGTGAAACTACACCCGATTCATCCAACACTAACTCACCTAGGTTCCATGCTCCTGTACCTCCCGTTTATTCCATATCTGAAAAATCAAACACAAAGCGGAGTAACATAATGCAAAATCGTAAATTGACCAAAAGAAAAATAAACCGCAAATGACTCCATTGATACCATTCAATTATTGAATTTATTAGAAAAAAAACAAAAAAAAATAAAATAGTGAAAATCGAAGAAAACCATAATTATAACAATATTATAAAATATAGGAACTAGTGGTTAATGGTTTAGTGTCTTATACTAATACACACGACATCTTTACAAATCATTTCTATATTTGGAAATATCATTTAACCGATATATGAACAAACTACGAAGAAAAACCTGTCGAGTAACTATGCGCGTAATTAACGCTATTATTCTATATAGAAATAATTAGTAAACAAAAATTAAAAAAAAATAATAATTATAATTGCATAATTCAAAAAAAATAAAACTAAAAATATATGTTATATAGTGTAACACACACAAAAATTTATATAATTAAATAATTTGAAAAAAAAACTTATCGAATAAAATGCGACGTCATCACAAGATCATCGTAGCCATGTTGATTGTAGCTTAGAGTGTTGATTGACTTGATAAACCGTTTTTAATATATGGTATATGTATACTCCTTAACTTCTCCAAGTAACAACCAAAATACATACGTAACAACTATTACACATGCGTGAACCTGATTTATTTCGCGCACTGTTACGTGTTTAAATGCACTGTTAACTTAGCACTGTTATTGTTCGTACGCCGAATATTCAATCGGTATGACCACGGTCACAAACAAAATTGCCACGTTTTAACTTACGCGTGCATTAATTGTCTTTTCACGTAATATGTTGTGCGTTTCGCACACTGTATTGTGTAGCCGTATATTCACTAATTTATTGTTATACTTGGAATATGTCTGGGGTTTTTTTTTATATCTACCTTTCCAGAACTTTCGATCGAATGTTTCTAAGCACAACGGAATATATATTTTATTAATAGGTTTTTATTTCGTTCACTGTACTTTTTATTTTATTTCGTCTCAATAAACGGACGATATTTTATGAGTTTTTATTTTTATTTTTTTTTTTCGCCAACTCTAATTGTAAAACACAAAAGAAAATTTTTCACGTTTGGCTATCTAATCACATAGGGTTTTTTTATAATTTAATATTAACACAAGTTGTACGCTACCAACTATGGTTTTCTTCACTAAGAACAACACTATCTTTTTCGACAACTCACTTCAATTGTTTTTGCTATAAACTTATTTATTTTTACTTGACCAAGCTAATTAATAACACAATAGCAATCATTTTGATTTTTTTTTTTCTGGTCCATATATTTTTATGATTTGGACCATTCAATTTGAAAATTTAACAACGACTGACCCTCAACAAACTCTCCTATCTTTTTTGTTTTTTTTTTTTCATCTCACATTCAAAATATTTATGACCATTGTAACGGTGAAGAAATTCATCCGAAAATAAATTTGGATGTAAGAATTCATTCATCGTTACAAATCGTGGGGACGTCCCACACCCAAGAGAAGAGGTTTCAATAATTTAAGCCGGGCAAAACAACAAAAAAAAATTATAACAAAATTGAAAAGTTATGTTTTAATATCCTTAATGTGATATATCCCCAAAGATTTTCCGTTTTTGTCAGCCAATTCGAAAGCTACGGTACCAATGCGTTTAATGATTTTTGACAAGATAAATTTCGGTGCCAATTTTGCACTAAAGTTTTGAGCTTTGTCACTCTGGACGAAATTACGAGCATACACAGTCTGACCAATTTCAAAATCGCGATGACGACTACGGAGATTATAATTATGAGAATTGCGCTTGTAAGAATCCTTAAGGTTTTTTAATACGTTGTCTTGAGCTAGACTGAGTCGGTCAGTATTTGAAATTGCAATATCCTTGCCCGATATTCCGCGAAGTGTTCGAAGCATTTCGTAGTAAGAAGCATGACCTATAAAATGTTGACCAAAAACCAAGTAGTATGGCGAGAATTTCGTACTTTGATGAATGGTATTTCGTAAAGCGGAGCTGATTTCATGGATGTGACCGTCCCAATTTCGATGCTCCTCTTTGATATATGACCGAATAGCGGCAATTATGGATCGATTGACCCTTTCCGAAACGTTAGCCTGGGGAGAATATTTTGGGGTTAGCAAATGTTTTATGCCGAATTTGCGTAGAAACTCTTCAAATAATTTGGACAGAAATTGCTTACCATTGTCACTAAATATGGTTTCGGGCACTGAAAATAAATGAAAAATTCGTTCAAGATATCTAATAATGTTTTTCGTAGTGGCATCTCTCATGGGTTCCAACAAAACAAAACGAGAATACTGATCCAGTACTATGAAAAGATAACTATTTCCTAACGGCGAACGTGGATAAGGACCTAAGAAATCTATATACAATTTCTGCCATGGTCGATCGATCTCAGTATAAGACCCCATATACGGTCGAGTAGAGTAGTTGGGAGCTTTTGAGGTTTTGCATATATCACAAGATCTAATAAATTCCAGGACGTCACGACTCATGTTACGCCAATAAAAATACCGTCGCAAAAACTCAAGTATTTTATTGAAACCCATATGAGCGGCTGTAGGCGGGCAGTGAGCTTCCGAAATTAATGTAGGAGTTAGTTCATTCGGTATGTACAATTTCCACTCTGGAATATCGGTTTCTGCTTCATAAGGTGTACTTACAGCGTTGAAATATATTTTGTTATCTAACACACGAAATGCGTGGTTCACCTTCGGTTGATGTAGAATGGATTTTACTAACGACACATATTCATTACTTTTAAATGCTGCCTCGTTAAGGATGTCGTGCTTACCCATGAAATCATCGTCTATTTTCAATTCTTCCGCGGCTTGCCTCGATAAAGCGTCCGGCACTATATTTTCGCTACCCGTACGATACTCAATATTGAAATCAAACGCTTGCAGCTTCAGACTCCATCTAGCCAACCTTCCTGACAGATCACGCTGATCCATCAACCGCTTGAGGCTCGCATGATCTGTTATAACCGTGAATGGAAATCCTTCCACGTATTGCCGAAATTTTTTTACTGAAACCACTGCGGCATAACATTCAAGTTCCGTTATAGAATATTTCCGTTGAGCAGCATTGAGTTTTGCCGAAACATACGCAATAGGGCGTTCATCTCCTTCATCAGTTTTTTGAAATAAAACCCCCCCAATTCCAGTGGTCGAAGCATCACATTGTATGAAAAAGTGACGACGGAAATCGGCGTTACACAAAACTGGGGATGTTGACAGAGCTTCCTTAAGGTGTTCAAAAGCGTCATTGGCTGCTTGATCCCAAACGAACTTGCGATTTTTTTTCAATAAATTTGTAAGACCAGCAGCTACGTTTGAAAAATTGCGAATAAATCGGCGGTACCAACCAGCCATTCCTAAAAATCGCCGGACTTGTTTTACGTTTTTAGGTGACGGATACGCTGTGATAGCGGAAACTTTATCCGGATCAACCTTTACGGTACCATCACCAACAATATATCCTAGGTAACGAATTTCACGAAGCATGAACTTACTTTTATCAATATTTATTGTAAGATTGGCCCTTTTCAGTAAACTTGCAACTTTATTTAATAACCGCACATGTTCTTCAAAGGTTTCGGACGTGATCAAAAGATCATCTAGATAAACACAAACTTGATGCTGTAATTCATTTGGAATAACTCGGTGCATTAAACGACACATGGTTTGTGGCGCGTTACATAGCCCAAAAGGCATGACGTTAAAATGATAAAACGGTCTTCCGGGGACAGCGAAGGCAGTCTTATCCCTCGACCCCTCATCTAAAGGTATTTGCCAAAAAGCGTCCTTCAAGTCAAGACTTGTAATAAATCTTGTCTTGTCGAGACGCCCCAGTAACCCGTCAATGAGCGGAAGAGGATAAGCGTCCTTTACTGTGACCGCGTTCAATTTTCTGGCATCAAGACACAATCTGGCTTTGCCATTTGGCTTTCGCACCAGTGTAACCGGACTACTCCAAGCACTGTAACTTTCCTCGATTACTCCAAGTGCAAGCATGCGATCTAGTTCTTCGTAGATCTCTTTCTCTTTCGCTGGCGATACTGCGTAATGCCTTTGTTTGATTAGTTTGTTATTCCCGACATCGATAACATGGGAAATAGGGTTAGTTTTACCGAGACCTAATGTTTCAAACGAGGGAAACTCTTCGATGCCCTGTTGGAGTATTGTACGTTGTGTGCTGGATAAGTTGTGCTGTAGTTGCATTTTATTAGATTTGACGGAAACGGACTCCAGTTCATTTACGGATGTAACTGCTTGATTTAATCTTGGTATGTGGATTTGAAAACCAAACAATTTCCAAAAATCCATCCCTAAATATAATTTTTGACTTAAGTTCGGTGCGAGATGTAGTCTAATAACGTGCGTTTGACCAGCAAATGATACTGGAACTGAAATGTGGCCTAATATTGTTTCAAAGGATCCGTTAGCAGTTTTAACTCTAGCAGGCATGTGTCGGAAATGTACACTCGAAGAATTTAAGAATTCTTCGCAACCTTTCCCCAAAACAGATATATTAGCTCCGCTGTCGAGTAAACCACAATATGATTTATTCAATATATAGACGTCTGCATATGGCCTTCCATCAGTATCATCTGTAATTATTGTGGATATAACAGAACTTTTAATGTGACGCCGAGTTGTCCAATATTTAAGAGACCTAGACTGAGCGGATCTCTCCAAGCGTTGTACTGGTATTTGTTTTGCAAACGAATAGGATGGCATTATATTCGACGATTGGTTGTCATGGTTGTCAGCTCGGGATCCGTGTTTGAAGCTGCTTCGACTACTGATATTTGCTCTGGTTGTAGTTTGGTAGCAATGTGCGTCTTGGGAAGCGGAGTATTGCCAGTTCTCCACCCCCGACCATCGTTTCCCTCTTGATTCTGACACCTGAAACAATTTGATTTCAAAATACCAGGTTCCCCACATCCGTAACAATAAGGCCGACTCGATCCACGTCGGTAATTGGAAGACTGATGAGGTCTGTTTTGAACCGATGTAACTGGTCGATTATGCTGGATTTCAAATAATTCTTCTTCATAATTAGGATTTGTCTGTGCTTCTGGCGCATTTTCGCCATGATGTGGATGAATTATTTCGTTTACATATTTACGATTTGCGCATAGCATTTCGGGAACCAACCCTGTCCGTAACCAAGTGTCTTCATAAGCCATACATCTTCGTGCCATGTCTTCTATACTGGAAAAATGCTGATCGACCAACTTATCCTGTAATCCAGCTCTCATGTTACGACGCATAATGTTTATGATTTGCGTATCACTTAGAGGATTTTCACACTGAAGTGCTATTTTTAATAGGTCACTGTAAAATTCGTTGAAAGATTCTCGTGGTTTTTGTTTACGCGCCTCTAGCGTCCACCTGATTTCATCATCACTACGTCTATCCTGAAAACGTTTGATCAATGCACTTTTAAGTTGAGACCACGTAGCCCCAGGATTTCTTTCGATGAATGTCCAATAATAATCTCCTGCCGCATCTTTTAACAAATAATTAAGGTCGGTGACCATTTGAAAATACGGAATATTATTGTTTTCAGCTAAATTTTCAACCTTAAACAAAAACCGCTTAATATTTTCTCCGGCAGGAGAGCCATCGAATCGAATATTCCATTTCGCTGGAGATATGCCTTTATAAGTATATTGATTAGTATGTGAGACGGAAGGTTTACTGAAATTGATTGTTGGTGATGAACCCGAGTCACGAGATCGACGTTGTGACTGAGGGTCCTCAATCCGCGAGATAGGGTTTGTGGCTGGCGAAGATTCAGATGCTGGAACAATTTCCTGTCGGTTATCAAACTCTCCCCCATCTTGGAATAATCGCGAATTGCTCGGAGTAGACATCTCGACTAGATTTCTTGAGTTTATTTGGTCTGGTTCTAAATTCGTTATTCCTGGTTGGGTGTTTTCAGTTGCAAATTTAACTTGATTTACGGTTTCTTCATCAGAAGAATTTTCACTTTGGAGATTGTCTACCTGTACTTCACTTAATGCGGTTTTAGAGTCATCCAGAGAAGATTGCTCTTTGATGATGCGATCTAAAATGTCTAATAATTTTTGGGTTTTATCCTTGACTTCTGGTAAAACATCAGCTACTGACATAGAATAATTTAATCTATTTAAACTACATTGGATATGCTTTAACCGACTAACTAATTGCATACGTTGCGATTTCCCATCCTCATTATCACGATTAAGAGCATCCTCAATTTGGATATACAAAGCCTTTAATTTATTTTTAATTCGTATTATCTCTCTTTTAGGATTTTTCTTTGCAGCAGAATGCGGCCGAACTGGAATAAGTACCGAATGTTCCGTTTCTTCTAGAAGTCGGGCTTTTAAATGTTTTACTAAATCAATGGGTGCCCCCTTCAACTCCCGAACCTCACATTCAATTTGAAATTCGTCAAACTGCAAATGCTCAACGTTCATTGTGATTAAGTATAAAGTATGCTACTTGATATAAAAAAATTACACAATCTCTTGATTGATTAAATGTACGGATTCAGATTTTTTTTTTCACATTAAGGTATCGTATATATGTCGATACGAATATAATATATAACTAAGCAAAAATAATAACAATTATACAATAATTTAAATAAATTAACATATAATGAGCACGAAAAAAAAACATATATATGCGACAAAAAAATTCAGCGTTTACTTTCAAAGAAAATTTATTTCAATTTGCATAGGAGCTGGAACCTCCGGTGAGCAGTTGTTATTATTTATACATATTTGATTCTTTCTGGTGATATTGGTGTAGTTTGCGAGGACAAAGGAAAAAGTAAATAATTTTGGAGAAAACAAAAAAAAAAAACAAATAATAATAAATGAGCAAGTACATATGTAAGAACTTATATCGCAAAAGTATCAAAACATCTAGGAAACAATTGCGTTCTAATATGTTGGCTAAATTAATTATCCATAAACACGCTCATAACTAACATTGTAATCGAAATCCATTGGAGAAAACAATGCGTGAACGGGTTATGAATTATCACTAAAAATTTATAATCGAAAGCTACAATGTATTAAACTCACGCATAAGCGGAAATAATACGACTCACAGTCGAACAAACCAAGTGATTGTTACAAAAAAACAATAATGATAATAAATTAACTGTAAAGAAATAAAATTTTTAATGAAAAATCCATATATGAAACTAACATCTATTTCAACACACTAAGATGGGAATAGATGCGCATATGGGTGCGGAATTTATAAAAATTAAAGTAACTAAGAAGCCATATTTCCATTTGTTTGGGCGCCACTGTAACGAAGACCTTTTGGGAATCGTTAACAGAAATTACTAGGTCAGAGGTTTCAACACGGTCATATTGAGCCGGCTACATACTCAGGGTTGGCGTGGGGTTTGTTGAAACATAACCAAGTCTTGAAAGACCGTAGAAGGGACAGAAAAACTACATTTTGAAAATACACCTCGAAACTACACCGTGAAACTACACCCGATTCATCCAACACTAACTCACCTAGGTTCCATGCTCCTGTACCTCCCGTTTATTCCATATCTGAAAAATCAAACACAAAGCGGAGTAACATAATGCAAAATCGTAAATTGACCAAAAGAAAAATAAACCGCAAATGACTCCATTGATACCATTCAATTATTGAATTTATTAGAAAAAAAACAAAAAAAAATAAAATAGTGAAAATCGAAGAAAACCATAATTATAACAATATTATAAAATATAGGAACTAGTGGTTAATGGTTTAGTGTCTTATACTAATACACACGACATCTTTACAAATCATTTCTATATTTGGAAATATCATTTAACCGATATATGAACAAACTACGAAGAAAAACCTGTCGAGTAACTATGCGCGTAATTAACGCTATTATTCTATATAGAAATAATTAGTAAACAAAAATTAAAAAAAAATAATAATTATAATTGCATAATTCAAAAAAAATAAAACTAAAAATATATGTTATATAGTGTAACACACACAAAAATTTATATAATTAAATAATTTGAAAAAAAAACTTATCGAATAAAATGCGACGTCATCACAAGATCATCGTAGCCATGTTGATTGTAGCTTAGAGTGTTGATTGACTTGATAAACCGTTTTTAATATATGGTATATGTATACTCCTTAACTTCTCCAAGTAACAACCAAAATACATACGTAACAACTATTACACATGCGTGAACCTGATTTATTTCGCGCACTGTTACGTGTTTAAATGCACTGTTAACTTAGCACTGTTATTGTTCGTACGCCGAATATTCAATCGGTATGACCACGGTCACAAACAAAATTGCCACGTTTTAACTTACGCGTGCATTAATTGTCTTTTCACGTAATATGTTGTGCGTTTCGCACACTGTATTGTGTAGCCGTATATTCACTAATTTATTGTTATACTTGGAATATGTCTGGGGTTTTTTTTTATATCTACCTTTCCAGAACTTTCGATCGAATGTTTCTAAGCACAACGGAATATATATTTTATTAATAGGTTTTTATTTCGTTCACTGTACTTTTTATTTTATTTCGTCTCAATAAACGGACGATATTTTATGAGTTTTTATTTTTATTTTTTTTTTTCGCCAACTCTAATTGTAAAACACAAAAGAAAATTTTTCACGTTTGGCTATCTAATCACATAGGGTTTTTTATAATTTAATATTAACACAAGTTGTACGCTACCAACTATGGTTTTCTTCACTAAGAACAACACTATCTTTTTCGACAACTCACTTCAATTGTTTTTGCTATAAACTTATTTATTTTTACTTGACCAAGCTAATTAATAACACAATAGCAATCATTTTGATTTTTTTTTTCTGGTCCATATATTTTTATGATTTGGACCATTCAATTTGAAAATTTAACAACGACTGACCCTCAACAAACTCTCCTATCTTTTTTGTTTTTTTTTTTCATCTCACATTCAAAATATTTATGACCATTGTAACGGTGAAGAAATTCATCCGAAAATAAATTTGGATGTAAGAATTAATTCATCGTTACAACCTCACAAAATGATCCAAAATCTTTAAACACTGAAATTGTATACAGTTTGAAATTTTTGGCCCAGGATAAATTTATATGCCGATCAATCGTTTAGTAGATGACAATGCAAGCATCTCTAAAGTCAGAGTGACAAAATGTGTATACCCCAAATCCCTTTCATACTGGTAAACTACTCCTTCGATTTTTAAACACTGTTGTTTTGATTAAAATTTGCTTCGCAATGATAATTAATAAGTTAGAAGATCAGACAATTTGGTACACTGGGAAACCATGTTTCCCATGGACAACTGTTTGAACCCGTTGACAAAATTTAAACATGAGGAATGAAACCAGAGTATTTTTTAATCAATTATGAGTAAATTCGTAATATTCTAAAATAATTTGTGAACAAGGTACTTAAATATGTCCATTATAGAAGGAACAATTGATCGTGAACTAGTAATAGTTAAATTATTATTGTTTAAGTTAAACTCAAAAATTGGAAACCAAATTGAACGTAAATTATATGTTTTGTTAGATGACTATGGTTCACTCGAACTGTCTATCACTAATTCATCAACTTCCAATTTCAAATTAAAAAAAAAAATACAATATGTACATACATATATACGTTCTGTTAGGGGCAACAGTTGGTAACCACAAAAATTCATTATCCTGTAAATGTCAAACTTTTGTCTAACTGAAATCCATCCACAAACAAAAATAGAAGCAGAAAAAAAAACGCTGTGTCGAGTTGTTATTCATTCGGTTAAATTTACATATTCAAACTTTACGATGTTTATATCATCCCGACAATTACATACATATATGCGAGTATGTCAGTCAGTACATTGTATTTATAAAACGAACGAATACTCGAGGCGAAATAACGGAAAATAAATCTGTATACAATAATGGGGTAAAACTCTGGAAATATTTTTAATTTATGAACATTGTTGAGTCATTTTGCTTCACAGCTGAACTAAATTAAAATCATAACACATCGAGGGTATAGCATCCAAATATTTTAAAAATAACTTATTGGCATTAAAAATCAACAAAAATTATTTTTGCACGCGTTCAACCTTTTATATTACATATACACAAGGCAACACAGGCAGCACCAAACATTACCTATATTAAATTTTTAGTTATTTTCATTTATGTATATCGAAAAAACATAACATTTACAAATATTCACTTTTTGTTGCTGTTTAAATTTCATCGATTTGATTTTTACCTGGATTACAAACATATTAGCAATACACCTAACAGGTGAAAGCTTATACACCATTCTGCCAGGAAACAACCCTAATCGTTATAAAAAAATAGGACTAGATTAATTTTCAATGTTCGGAAGTTTTATTTTTTTAATGTTTTTGTGCTTTTTTAGATTATAAATTATGTAATTAAAAATATTTCACAACATTTACCGCAATTTTTGTTTTATACCTACTGACTTTAAAAGTGATGGTTTATTGCGGAAGGTTTAAAAATTGTACGCATAAATAATTATTTATAATGCTGTAGAAATTTACAATGTGTTGGGATTATTTAAATTTGGTGCAAAACCCTAAATCAAAAACATTATTTTCACGGTGAGAAATATCAATTTGTTGTACGTTTTAGCTACAAACATATACATTTATGCAAAATGTACAGACTATGTTAGGTGTCTAAATAGAAATTCTGAAATGTTTAATTAAAAAGTAATTAGGTAAAATATTCGGAATACTGGTAAGTGATTTTACTTTGATTTTCTTCTCAATTTCATTTTAATGAATATCAATTTTTAGTTTAGTTTTTTTATTTATTTATTACTAAATTAATTTTTTTCTGCTCATTTCTAGTTTAAAAAAAAAACATCGTCGTTTCTCTTGATTGCCTAATGTAGCAACAAAACGATGAAGGCCGTCTATTTAATATAATTTTGTTTTGTTGTTAGGGTGGTATCCGTATATAGAAGTATAATGAATAAAATCTTTATAATTGTTTGTGTTAATTGATAACTTAATTTATATTTAATGCAAATAAGATAGACCATTTAATGTTGATCTATAAATATTCATAAATAGCAAACACATGACACCATGGGCAAGATATTTTGGCGCCATGGGTAAGAAATTTTATTCTCCAAGAAAACCAAAATCCTCTTAAAAACTTGGATACGTTAACGGTCCAATAGTACAATGTGACTGTTAAAATTGAAAAGAATTGAATTTTTAATGTGTTTTTAGGTCAATGTATTCTCGTTTCATTAATTAAAATTTCCAAGAATTCCTTTAGATACATTTTAAAAATTTTGGATTAATCAGATAAATGTCTCGCCGCCCAAGACTGTTCAAAATTGTATTAAAACATAGGCAATTCCCTTTTAAATTTTTATTGTTTCAATAGCACTGGAAATATATACGAGCGTAACTACAAATGTCGCCCCCCCCCCCCTCCCCAAATGACCAAGTGTCATTCCTGATTAAATTGTGATATAATCTCGAAAAATTATATCTCTAACTCTGTAAGTTTCAATAGCTCAAAGCAAAGCGCAGAACATTGCCATACAAAATTGAAATAAATTTGAAAATCTTTAAAAATTTCGAATAATCCTAGAAAGGTCGAAAAACTAAGGAAATCTCTCTTTCAGAAAAATTCAAATAATCTCTATATTACGTACATTGATGTTGAACAATTTCAATAATACCGAACAATCTGGCTATTAATGAATAACTTCGGAAAGCTTGTAAAAATCTAGGAAATTCGTGAAAATATCAAATAGCAAGTTAGAATTAAGCTCAACAAAACGATATGCAATAAGAATGAAACCCTCAAACAGTATCGGATAATTTCGTAAATATCGAACAAACATATTCTTCGATTAGGCCCTAAGATTCTCGAGTGACATCGAACTATCAAATACACCCAACAATCTCAAAAAATTATCGAATAATTTCGAAAATCTTGAATAACCTGACTGCTTCAAAACAACGATTCACCAATAATGTCTCGAACATCATGCATCCCATTATTATGCTACACTCCACTATCTCTAGAACCCGCCGAAAACAACCAAAAAAAAAACACCATCACTAATTCCAATTAGAATTGGACATTTGTTGCAAAGTCCTTATATTTAAAATAGGATTTCAAAATAAACCGTTTACCGATAATAAACAAGATTTCGCTAAATGAGAAATGGTTTGGCTCAAGTATCTTTTCTAAAGAAAAAGGCGCTCCTAACGAGGGAAACAAGAAATTGTTTCCCGTCGCGGTTAGGTTTTTTTCTAGAAAGAAAGTTTCAACAATTTTTTACTTTTGCAAATTGATTTGTGGAAGGTTGAATTGGGAGTGCGAAAGAGGTAAGTTGCTCAATGTAAACATATATTACAAATAAATCAACCCAGTAAACACTAAAATTGTTATCATTTGAAGTCGAAAGTTTTAATTTCAAACAAATTGAGCAAATCTTCTTCTAAATCTAAATATCTGTCAGAAAATGATGCGCTGTAATAAAAGCAACTTTCCATTTGCTCTGTCAGATCAAGGTAAACATCTAAAATACATGTTATAAAAAATTCAAGCGATATATTTTCCTTTGAAATGCGCATATTTTAATGAAACTTCGACCAATTCTGGGGCGGCTCAGAATAGGAGTTAAGCCAAGGCAAAAACTATACCTTTTCACAAATTTTCAGCCAGTAAAACTCTTTGAATAAAATGTTAACCAGCTATCCTCTTAGTGGACCAATGAATAAAGACAGCAATCACAAAATTTGATTTTCTAGAAGAACTCCGAATCGTCAAAGAATATACAATTAACTATTGAGCTGTTTTAAATCAAACGTAGAATGTTTAGTTTGTTCTTAAATTATTGTTCTAATTTACGAAGTTTATGCAAAAGTAAAAATTTTTGGCTTTTAAAAAATATTTTGCTTTGCCAAATGTTAAGCTAGTTATGTCTAATTACGGATTTCTCAAAGAAAAATTAAAAATATTTGGAAAAACTCATAAAATATGTCCTGAAACATAAAATAAGTTGAAATATGTACAAATATGTGAGTATGCGAAAACATTTAAATATGCGAATAATGTAGTAACATAAAGAGCTCTTGCGCCTTTATTTGTCTCTAAATCGAAAAAGTATCCAACAATTTTTTTTAGTTTGAATTTCCCAAAAAAAATATTTTTTTACTTATGAATCCTAGGCCTAGTCCTGACCAACTTTGATTCAAAATGTTTTCCACATTAAACAGCTCAACTCACATTTATTGTTTGCTTCTACTGTACTGTCCTTCGGAGCAAGTATTTTCGCCGTTTTCAGAATTTTTGCAATTTTTTTAATAACTCAAATTTTCTGAAGTGATATTTCTTAAAAACAATTTAAACTATTTTAAAGATTGATGGCTCATTTGAAAAGAAATGGAGTCATAACTTATAATGGTTACGTTTTTATTTTTTAAAATTTTTTGTTGAAGAAAATGTTTTTTCCTGAAAATGCCATGCTTTTTCTGAAAGCTTATTTAATTAAAATCAAGCAACAAACTTATAAAAGGGTTTTATTCCGTTTATAAAATTTGATTTTTTGCATATATCTAAATCTGAATATTTCGCAATCATTTCAGAATACTATTTCCATCGTGCATGTTGAATTTCAACATAATATGTTAAGAAACGTTCAAGTTAATTACATAATTAATAATTGGCCATATTCCAGCACTTTATCTAAAACTCATATTAGAATCCCAGTTCCGTCGTGCACGGCTAAGTTCCCTTCTAATTGACCATAATCCAGAACTTCATCTAAAACTAATTGTTGATTCCCATTTCTATCTTGCATTCTGAATTTCATCATATTCTTTGAAGAAATAACAAAGTTCCTTCCTAGTTGGCCATTTTTCAGAAATTGTGCAAAAATTGTTTTAGAATCCCATTTCCATCGTGCATGCTGAATTTCCAACACTTCATCTAAAACTCATCTTAAAACCCCATTTCCGTCGTACATTCCGAATTTCAGCATAATCGGTTAAGAAATGGATAAGTTCCTTCCTAATTGGACATATTCCAGAACTTAATCTAAAATTCATTTTAGAATCCCATTTTCATCATGCACCCTGAATTTTATCATAATCTTTAAAGAAATCACAAAGTTCCTTCCTAATTGGTCACGTTTCCAAACATTTATTCAAAACTAATCTTAGAATCCCATTTCCGTGGTGCATACCGAATTTCCGCCTAATCGGTTGAGAAACGGCTAAGTTCCTTCTTAATTAGCTATTTTTCAGAACTTCATCTAAAACTCATTTTAGAATCCCATTTATCTTGCATCAAGAATTTCATCATATTCTTTAAAGAAATCACAAAGTTCCTTCCTAATTGGTCATTTTCCAGTCATTTATGCAAAAATCAGCTTAGAATCCGATTTCCACCATGCATGCTGCATTTCATCATAAAATGTTAAGAAACGTTCAGGTTAGGTTAGATTAGGTTAGAGTGGCTGCTATCGCACACTTAGGCCAATAGTGGCCCATTGTGATACCACATGATCTTATCTCCCCTTTACCCCTGAAACCATCTAATACTACTTATGTAGCGTAAAATATCTCGCACTCCACAGTTCGCGAGTTCCGAAAGGCTGTCCATACCGTACACACCCAAGTATTTATGTCTTCTGTATGATAGTGCCGGACACGAGCATAGGAAGTGATCTAAAATCTCTTCCTCCTCCTCGTACAAGCAAATTCTACAAAAGTCATTTGTCTGTAGACCCAGCCTTCTCGCGGGTTCCCCAAAAAAGCAGTGTCCTGTCAGTATCCCTAAGACCAATCCTAACTCTCGTCTTCTTAGGGATATCAATGCCTTGGAGCGCCGCAAGTTCAGTTTTGGCCAAACCTGTTTTGCTACCCTGCACGTAAGAGTGTTAGTCCATCTCTCATTTGTCAAGGCGATTGCCCTTCTACTGAGCGCCAATTTGAGCGCAGCTATGGGCCTCCCTAGACCTGCCCTTTCCATCTGCATCTGGAGAGTCGTACCGTACCTAGCTAGTTCGTCCGGCCACCACGGCTGCCTTTTGCTTACCAAAAACCTCTACTGGAATAAGGTGGAACATAATCTTTAAAGCGCGAGTAGGCGTCGCCCTTAGCGCCCCGCTTATAAGCATGCAGGTCGTTCTTTGCACCTTTTCCATTTTACTCTTGTATATTACCTTGTCCAGAGCTGGCCACCACACGCCCACTCCGTACATAAGTACAGTCAGTGTACCAGCTCCGGTTTCAAACCCCATCTCTTACCTATGGCGTTTCTGCACGAGTAGATGGCTACAGTGGCCTTATTTACCCTCTCTAACGTGTTAGGCATCCAGCTGAGTTCACTGTCCAAGATTATGCCCAAGAATCCCGCTACATCAGAAAAAGTCAGTCTATTGCCGTTTATCATAGGCGGGCAAACTACCGGAATTTTATACTTCCTGGTAAAAAGTATCAGCTCTGTCTTGGACGCATTTATCCCTAATCCACATTTCCTTTATCTAAAACTAATTTAAGAATCCTATTTCTATCTTGCATCCTGAATTTCATCAAAATCTTTAAAGAAATCAGAAAGTTCTTTCCTAATTGGTCATTTTCCAGAAATTTATGCAAAAATCAGTTTAGAATCCGATTTCCACAATGCATGCTGAATTTCATCATAAAATGTTAAGAAACGTTCAAGTTAATTTCGAATTGGCCATATTCCAGAACTTCATCTAAAACTCATCTTAGAATCGGATTTCCGTGGTGCATTCCAAATTTCAGCCTAATCGGTTAAGAAACGGCTAACTTCCTTCCTAATTGGCAATATTCCAAAACTTTATCTAAAACTCATTTTAGAATCCCATAGCTATCTTGCATCCTGAATTACATCATGATCTTTAAAGAAATCACAAAGTTCCCTCCTAATTGGCCATTTTCCAGAAATGTATGCAAAAATTATTTTGAAATCCCATTTCCACCGTGCATCCTGAATTTCACCATAATCGGTTCATAAATAGCAAAGTTCCTTCTTAATTGGCCTGAATTTCACTTGAAAGGCTATGTATGGATAAACTTCCATCCGAGATATTCCAATTGTCTACCTTCGAATCTAAGGAATAGTCTGAAATAAGAGATAGGCCCACCTCCAATTAGTCTATTAAACCGAGGTCTTACAGGATATATTATAAAATTAAATAGTCAAAAAACCGGGAGATCTCGAGATTTCCCGGTCACACTTTTGATACAGAAAACGAGATCTCAAAATTTCGTTTGAGAATCCACAAATTTCCTAAGCGGATTTGAGCTAAAAGACTACTAAAACCGAGAAATCCCGCTATTTCCCGATTATAGTTTTGAGACCGAGATTCCTATATCCCATTTTAGAAACCCTTTACGTTATGCCTCTGATTTTTTCCAATTATTGTTCTTAAACATTTTTAAACTTCTCCAATTTTATTTTTTAATATTGGAACATTTTAGTTTAGCACGATTCAATTTATTCTTTGCTAAATTCCGGTTCCAAAAAATTCTTAAAAATTACTTGAGTAATTTCGTAAAATTACTTCAATTTTTCAGATCGATCAAATTCAGAGAAAATTGTACATCGTTAGGATCAATTTAAACGAAATTAGTACCCGACATTTTTATTATTTGAACCGAGTTTTTATTAAATATGCTAGTTCTCGCTTTATTTCAAACTACTTCTGTAGAATTGTCTTTTTCGGATTGAATTACCCGTATTTATTTTAGGTAAGAAATTCACAATCATATGGTCGAGATAAACCAACATTACTAAAACTGTTAGAAGCAGATTTGGACCGTTCAACTTTTCCATCAGGCACCATTCTAAATCAGACAGTTTTTGTGCATATTGAGAGTGTTAGGTAATTCCTCATTACGTGAAACTATTCTAATTTTTGCGTTTTATTATAAATGGTTTTAAGCTTAAATCACATATATTCATCATATAGTTAACCACAATGAGGTACCTGTGTCAACGTGGCAACGAGAATAATAATAATTAAATAAAATGATTATCATTTTGGCCCTTTGAATTTGGCGCCACAAGCGGCCACCTGTTCGACTGGCCTCAGTAAGTACAAAAACGACCAACAAATCAACTTATCAACAAAAAGTCGTTTATAAAAAATCAACTAACAAAGAATTTGAATCTGAATTAAACATACCGAATGCGATATTTTACAAAAAACGGATTTCAAACAAAATTCTATATATGACAATTCTATATCGATTATCGACAGTATTGAATTCTCCAAAAAATTAAAACCCCTTAGCCAGAAATTAAAATATTAACATATAAATTAATTCACAACACTAATTAAACAAATGCGAGACGTCAAATGCGTAAGTAGCCAATTTTTAACATAGGCTGAAATGTTTTAAGGTAGATCCGCACGACGTGTTTTTATAAGTACTTTTACAAATGTGTAAACATTTGTAAACATTTTTATGACCACATATTGTATTTTTCAAGGGATATAACCTCAAAAATTACACAAATGTCATGAACAATGGTTTTGACCGTAATTTTTCCTTTTTTTTTTTGTTTTTAATTCTTATGTCGTTTTCCACTTACAAATTACTCTACTCTAAAGCTACTCCAACCATCTTGAAATCCGTCTAAATTGACGGAGCAGCAAACTACTCCAACTAATACATTTTCATCTACATTGCTTTGCATTGCAAAGTTGACGTATTAATTGTCAAAATAGTAATTTGACAATTAATACGTATATTCACACACCTACACAAAAAAAGGAAAGTCATTTAAAAATATTTTTTGTATGTTCCACTTAAAATGTCATAAAACTGTCGTTTTGACAGCTCTTTCTACTCTTTGGCTACTCTTTTTTGTAACTGGAAAACGACATACATAAGTATTAATGAATCGAAAGAAATCAAAGTCGCTTGGCCATGAATTAATCTATCGTCGATCGTATTAATATTGCAGAATACAAATGTTATTAATAAACGTGTGGAAGTGATTTTCAACTTCACAAATGGTTTATTCACATTTGTATTTTTTGACATAATTTTGTTTGTTAAAACTGAACTAAAAATACATCGTACGCAACGAACTTTAGAATATCTTCTAATACTGTGACAATGTACATAGTGGCGGAAATGCTCGTTATTAAATTTGTGTATATTATAAAGAAGTATATGATTTGAGTGAATATTGAAACGATAACGAGCACCGCTTTTTACTAAATACCGCGGCACGCTTAAAAAGTAGTCTTTAGATCTTATAAACCACAAATAATGAAATGGTAAAATAGTCGTATATTGGAATAAAGGGCAAAATGATTCGAGTCTGTAATCGATTTATTCTTCAATACAAAAATTAATTGTCACCTCTTAATTTAAGTTAAAAATAGAATTGGTGTAAATAAGAAACAGCAGAGTACTTAGTACTAACCTTTGGTTTACTCCAACATACACGCTTCTGAGATCACTAAATATATTATTAATCCCGACTTCAACTGCTCATTCATTTAACTATACATATATTAATTTTTTTTTATGACCACATGCAACGTAATTGCACCGAAATTAAGCTTCACCTCTTTTTTATATTATTTGATTTCTACGAAAAGTGTTTAGTCTACCTTACCTATCAATCATCACACTAGGGTGGAAAATTAGAATCAATATAATGTCACCAACAATTAATAGATTTTTCAACTCAATATTGTTAATAAAATTAGGAAACTCTTGTTAAAACGTATTCACTGTAGAAGCGTGCAATCTTTAAATACGCAAAACTACATAAATATCTCTAGCCAAACTCCAACCAAGCCTAACAATAACAGCGGATGCTACATTAGAAGCATACAATTGAGGCTAAAAAGTTTCCTATATTGAAAGATAGATGGCCTTTTAATGTGTTATCATGATTAAAATGGTCGATCTGTCATTAAGTTAGCACTTTACCAAAAATAACAACGTAATCTGCATTTTGTGAAGAATGGATAATTTTCAAACTCGTGTTGCAATTTTTATTTGAAAGGCTTATCAACTTTGGGCGAGTCTACAGCATTCTAAGTAACTGTCCGTTTTTTATCGGTGAATTTAAACGTGGCTGCACAACAGTTTTTGATGAAGTACCCAGCGGAAAGCGAAAAGAGATGATAACAGCAGAAATGAATGAAAAAATTCTAGTTATATTTGAAGAGAACGCTTGGAAAATATTTTCATGAACATTTGCATATGAAAAACTATGTATCAAAAACGAAAACGAGAAACCACACCACAGCAATGTTTGGAAGAAAATATTGGAAATTCGTTGAATACAGTGTATTGATTAAAAGGACAGTAAGCATATTAAAGAGTATCAGCACAATTCCAAAAAAGTTGCGTTTTATGTCGCCGATGTAGTACAGTAAAAAACTCTAATTGGAACCAAAATTGTCATTCACACACCAATAAGATCTACAACTAAAACTTTTCCCAGACTACGAATACTCTGACGAACAATATATCGGAACCCTAATATTGTCACTACTAAATATGGTAGTTTAAACGACATCTTATCGAAATAATATTAATAATGGTAAGGTTATTGAACTATTAAATATCAAAATAATATTTGTTAAATATTACTTCGAAAATTAAAAAAAAATAGTAAGTGAATTAAAAATTCGGGATAGTAAAATAAAATTAAAATATAAAGGGAAGAAATTCAATCTCAAGAATTTCGTGCTTATTTGAACTCTTCTCAAATCAACTCAATCTAACAACTTAACTTCCAAATCGATCCTTGACTGAATACCTTAATCCCTTATTCAGCAACTACTGAATCTCCATCTCAACCTCTAAGTCAATTTTTAATTCAATTCCTTTGCAATCAGCAATGCAATAACTAAGTCTACACCAACCCTCAACTCAATCATCAATTTAACACTAAGTACACTTTCAACGCCTGACCTAAGCCTCAAATCAACACTGTCCGAGAAACTAGAAATTCATATATGAACTAAACTAAATTTATCCTCCAACTCAATTTCCAAGTAAACTCAAAACAAAATCCCTCACTAAACGTAAAACTTAACGTCCAACTCGATCCGCAAAGCAACAGCGATGTTGAAATAAACACATCTTAAATCAACTTCAACTAATCTTCAACTTAAACCCTTAATAAATCCCCAACTGAACCCTTTACTCAACTATAACTGAATTTAATTAAACCTTAACTCGACTCAAATCTCAATCTTTAAATGGGCTGGCACTCTTTGCGAAATTCATTCCTCAAATCAACACGATCCGAGACTTACTTACACTCAACCGAAATCAACTAACATAACCTTAAATTTAGCGCCCAAATATATCTCCAGGTTAACCCCTCACTCAACCCCAACTCAAGCTATTAGGACCCCATCCCAACTTTAGGTCCACCCCGCTCGGCTCGAGTTATATTCTACTCAACTCGACACTCAACGGCCAACCCAATTTCAAAATCAGCTCGTATATGTAACACCAAATCAACATAATATATCCTTCGACTAGACCCTCATCTCGATCCCAAAATATTCCGCAACCAAACCTGTAACTCAGCAACAATACTGGCCCCTGTTCAACCCAACTTAACTCCCACCTCAACTTTTAACTCAACCTTAACTCAACTCGCAACTCAAATCGAAACTCAACGCTCAATCTAACCCGTAAATTAAACAGTTTGAAAACTGCATGGTTACATGAACTCAACTTAATCTACCTTCAGTTCTATCCTCGAATGAACCACCAAGTAAACCACCAACTGAATGGCCGAATCAAGATCACCTCCTTAATGAACCACAACTTAACCCCCAACTCAACTTCTAACTCAACGCTAATCTAAATACTCAACACAACACGGTGGGAAAAAGTAGATAAAGTCAAGCTACCGCTCTTGCAACCGAACCATTGGCTCAACCTCAACTTAACATCAACCCAACCCCACCACGACCCTACTTGACTCCCAACTCAACACTTTAACCCAATCACAAACTCAACTCCTAATGAAGATGCGCATATGAACTCAACTAAAATCCACATCAGCTAACCCTCAATTTAACCCCCAAATAAATCCTTAAATGGACATCATGTTTCTAATTTTTAGTCTCCTTATATAATCTCAACTGGAACTTTTTAAATGATGCATGATGGAAAAGCAAATATTTAGCTAACTAGCTAATCTAGCAATCTAACAATTTTAACAGTATAATTTGAAATATAATTGCACATTGAAGGTAAACCAACCACAAGGGTATAACTTCTAGTTAACTGCTGATTCGATCGATCCATTTTGGCTTCTACAAAATTAACTTTTAACTATTTAGTTTAATACTATTTCTTAAATTTTATAAATTTTTGGTTAATATGTTGATTGTTTTATTTGATTTTTATCTTTGACTAGTTTTATTTCCGCTTTATGCAGAACAACAACAATTTCGTTATTATTTCATCACGCTATTTTGAATCCTAAAAGATGTAAATATGATTTCCGATAATTTAATTTGACTAGAATTTGATTAAAATGATAGACTGATTTTATTCAAATTTTTCATTTAGTCACGCGTTTGGTACATATCTTCTTATTATGCAAATTCAAGTCACATCTCAATTTTTATTCTAATCATGCCCTACTTATTCTTTTAATTTTGCCTTATTGGAGCAAATACGTGGAAATCAGAATTTTCAGTATATAGAAATAATAGTATAAATCATAATTTGAGGGGCAGGAAGCAAAATTAAACAATAAATATTATTTTTAGACTAGAAATACCAAATGACACATGTTTTACATAAATAATTCATGAACATGTATTCGTCTATTCATTTTTGCACTCACTTATATGATTAACTCTAGTCTAATTGTTTTTAAAATAAAATTATACTGGAGATTTTAATGTTAAGCCACTTTTGATTTTTGCACAAAAATCTGAAAAAAACAACGGATTGGACGGTCTAACAGAAAATCAACATGAGATTAGTGACAACAATGGAGGATTTGATTTATTTAAATTACGACAGTCAAATATGGTACGACCGATGTGCTTCGCAGCTCTACCATAAATTCATTGTGAGATTA